>CM019703.1:30680969-30903469 GCA_009760885.1 Achatina immaculata
TAATGCTATATATTGAGAACGCTGATGGAAAGATTAATAGAACTAAAGATGGACCTATACTTATGTTTCACAGACTACTGTAAAGCATTTGATAAAGTGAGACACGCAGAAATTATAAGAATGCTGGAAGACATCAACATAGATGGGAAAGATCTGAAACTCATCAAAAACATATGCTGGCAGCAATGAAGGTTGAGAACCAAATAGGAGTATTCCAAGAAAAAAAATTGGGAGTGAGACAAGGATATGTTCTCTATCTCCTGACCTCTTCTCCTTGTACAGCGCAAAAATAATGAGGAATATAGAGAGCTTGCCAGGAATATCAGTTGGCGGGTACAACCTTAACAACTTAAGATATGCAGACGACAGTCCTGATTGCTAAAAGTGAAGGGGAGCTACAGGCCCTTCTGGACATCGTAGTTCGTGAAAGTAAAAGTAAAGGTCTCAGCCTGAATAAAAAGAAGACTAAGTGATGGTCATCTCAAAGAAAAGAATACCACCGAAATATAGCATTACCATCGATGGTACAAATCTGAAACAAGTTGATAGATTCAAGTACTTAGGAACGATTATAACAGCTGATGGGAAATGACACAATGAAATAAAAAGCAGATGTGCTTCAGCCAAGTCAGCAATCCAGAAAATGAGAAACATCTTGTGCAATAGATCCATGTCAATGGAAACAAGATTCCAAGTACTTAAATGTTACATCGAGACAATTTTGTTTTATAGATGTGAAGCATGGTCCATGAATAAGAGAGTACAGCAAGAAATGGAGGCCATGGAAATGTGGTTCATAAAAAGGATGTTGAAGGTACCATGGTCAGATAAGAAAACCAATGAAGAAGTCTTAAGAAAGGTAGGAATTAAAAGGCAAATTACAGCAAAGATTAGAGGCAGACAAGTGAGATTTGTAAGACATTTTCTGAGAAGAGGAAAACTGGAACACACTGTGGCAACTGGAAAAATTGAGGGAAGAGGAGACAGAGAGAGACAGAGAAAGGACAGGGAGACAGAGAAAGAACCAATACTGGATGGGCTGTCAGTGTGGCTAGGAAGAAAGCCACCGGTGGATCTCATAATCAAGTCTAAAGGCAGGGAATTGTGGAGAGAAATGATCGCCTATGCCATGCGGCACAGCACTTGATTGATTGATAAAGTACCAAATCCTGTATTGCGAAGACCAGTAGCATTTCAGAAAGTACTTCACACAAGGTGAAAGGTACACTGCACTAATTTCAAAGAATCCCACCACCATCACTGGTTACAATGATGATATTAGTGTATGCACTAGAGGTGGTCGAGACCAAATTCTACATCCAAAAGGCACTCCATTTAACTGGAATGCAGTGTTGCTACAGCTACATGTATGGGGCAACAGGGCCAGCTTGTTAGAAAGTACACAGCCCAGAAGAGACTTCAAAACCACATAAAGCTGAAGTTTACCTTTCTTCTTTTTTTTTCTTCTCTCACCCTTTCTCAGGAGAGAGATTTTAACACACTCTGAAATTAACATTTCTGGAGAGAGATTTTAACACACTCTAAAATTAACATTTCTGGAGAGAGATTTCAATAATTTTTAAGCTCAAATTTAGCACATTTCAACACTATCTCTCACAGAATTTACAACACTATTTATCTACCTAATTCCAGGTGTCCTGATTTATCCATTAAACACCATATGCACAACTCAGTAATACAAAATATGGCAACAACAAGGGCCATATTACACATACTTTTCAATTTTTCTCATGCAGTCATGATAAATACTTACAACACTAGAAAAACATGTGCTGTGTGGTTTCCTTATAAGAATTTTTTACTATGTAATATAATGGCAAACGTTTTAACATGGGAAAAAAAAACACACACACACAAAGTAATAAATAAGAAAAGAAACCTATTCATACAAACAATATCCTGCACAAGTAATGCAGCAAGACGGATGGTTCATTTGTTCATTAGTAGATTTGTTTCTTGGGGTAAACTGCAATGTCTTTTGCAGGCCCTGCAAGGATTACCAGGATAGGTCTTATGTAGCAGAAGATTCTGCATTAAGGAAGTGGGATGACTGAGGTGACGGCAAAAGGGAGAAAGCAGTGATATCTGGAGTCATGCTCACTGAGGTTTTACATCTTAAAACATAGGAGGACTTTCCAGGAAAATAAAGGGAGTCATAAAAATGTGCTCTTAAAAGTGAGGCAGTCAACCGCAAGGAGCAGTCAAATGAAAAATGAGTTGAGGCTGATAAATCTCATGATGTGTAAGGCAGGGAGACCTTTGTGGAAGACAGTGTCAATACAATGGTCACTGGGACTATAAGAGTGTGTGTGCGTGTGTGTCAGTTATTTGTTGCACAGTTCAAGCTAATGTTAACTGAAGTCACACATTAGGAAATATGCCATGTTTTGTCTATCAACATGTTTGCACAGAAAAAAGAACAGCACGCAGTTATTCGTTTTCTGAAAGAAGTTTCCAGCCAGAAATCCATCAACAAATGGTGAATGTGTACAGTGAACACGTACTGTCATGTGTATGACAGATTGTGTTGACCAAGAGTCATGTCAAGGAGTTGGCAGCATGGTTTCAAAGCACAGGGAACAGTGCTCAATACCTGTGTCAATCATGTGTGGTTATTACACTAGAGGCAATTCATAAGGTTAATGATTTAGTGCGTTGTGACCAGCACATAACAGGGGATGAATCTGCTGTTTATGCTGGCATTTAGTCACGGTAGAATTCACACCATCCTGCATGAGCTCATTGGGTCCTGCAGAACCTGACAGCTCAGCATCTACACGTGTGCCCAGAACATACGTCTACCACATCTGAAGAGGTGATTCATTTCTGTTGTGTACTGCTGATCTGAGTGAATCCATCTGGCACTATCACGACCCTGAATCACAGGGAGAGTGCACGCAATAGAAGCACACAACGTCACCTCCACCAAAGAAGTCTACACCTCAGCCCAGTGCCAAGAAGATTACGCTCATCTTTGCTTACCATGGACACCTCATCAAGTTCCTGTCTCGTGGTGCCACAATAAATGCAGAATGCTACCAGACCACTGTGACAAACCTTGGAGCCAAGATCAGGCAAAACTGACACGGCTCCTTGACTAATGGTGTTGTTCTGCATGACAATGCCAACCCTCATGTGGCCAATACAAAGAAGCAAAGTCAGCTGAATATGCCTGGGAAGTTCTTCAGCAACCCTACTATAGTCTACATCTCTCCTTGAGATTTTTGTTATCTTTGTCCCACTGAAGATCCATATGAGGCACACAAAAAAAAAAAATCTGACTTGGATGATGTAGTGAACGAACTGGTACACCCTTGGTTGCAACAGCAGAGTAAAGACTTTTATGAAGCCGGTATCCTTCCGTTGATGAAACAGTGGCACAATGGAGAGAGAACTGACAGTTAACCCTAATACTTTGTCTAATAAGCATGGGAGACGTAGAGCGGAATTTGCCTCAAGGGCACGGAGCAGGCTGGATCAGATAACAAGCTGGTGCATGGATAACAATGCAGTGATAAATCCAGAAAAAGCCAGCATCCTGTGGTACTCAGTAAATAACAGAACTGTATGATCTGAAGTTCTGTATGTGAAGTGTCAAGGCCAAGATATTAAGAGAACACATTTCATGAGGTATCTAGGGACCACATTTGATAGTTCATTGTCCTTTGCACATCATGTGGACAATGCAATACAAAAAGCCAGGAAAGCAATGAAACAAGTTAAGTTAATGGCTGCAGCAAAACTTTCCACAGCGCATTCTGTTCTTGCCGATGCAGGCGATGGTAATGCCACCACTGGAGCTTGGTCTTGGCCTGCTCACCCTGTCCAGTGCACAGCTGAACAAGACTAGAGCGTGTACAGAACGAGGCAACGAGAGTGGTCTTGGGTTGCACCAGGGATACTCCAGTGGTGGCCATGAGCTTTCTGCTTGATAAGCTGAGCATGAGGTCTAAACACAAGCATGTTCAGGTAAAGGCATATGTCAGGGTTGCTGGCATAAAGAACCACTGTCTCTAAAAGAAGTGGGGACTGATAAAGGGAAGACGCATCAAACAAGGCAGATCCTGGAGGCTGAGGTCAAGGATACAATAAAGTCAATTTGCAGTCTAGACGAGGCGCCTAAAGGCAATGATTGGTTAGGGTATGGGACCGACCTCAGCTAACAAAGGTTATTATAGAGAGGGGCCATGAATGTTGAGATTGGGCACTGTGAGCAGTTGAACTTTGTGTTCAAGATCTCATCCAGCATCACTGTGGGCCTTCCAACATGGTAATATATACAGATGGCTCATTGACTCAGGGCAGCAGAAGAGGGTGGGATTTTGTTATCTACTGAAATGGAAGAGTTGTGGCACAAGTTTCAGGAGCCTTTATATTCACCACATCAGGCGTGTGAAAGGAAACTGAGGCTGTGTCAGCAGTGGGATGGCTAGTTGCTCATGATGTGGTTAATGGTGTCACTGTGATGGATTAACAGAGACTGAGAAGAAACTGCTCAGAAAAGAATGGGTTCATCTGTTAAGCCAGTCAGTTGTGACAAGCCTAACGTGGCATTACTGTCCAGGGAATGTGGAGTACATGCCAATGATGTGGCAGATAGACTTGCTGGACAGGGTGACATTGTTAAAGCTGTACTGGACAGACTGCAGGGAAAATGAAGAGAGGGAATGGAAGAACAGTGTAGATGTGAAAAGACTGCTGGAGCTAGGACAAATTAAAGACGCTGGCAGGAAATCTGAACTGTGTGGCATAAAAACACATCGTAAACAACCAACATTTGATAGGAACTATTAGCAAACATACTGCTGGACGGATGCTGCGGGGCATATATGGTTTTGTCCCGAACACACTGAAGCCGGAGTCTGAACTCTGAACCTTTGTCACAGTTAGGTCCCAGCTCTTTTTCTTCTGACTTATGTTTCATTTTTCAGAAGCAACCACAAGTTATTTTAGCAGATAAAGGGAGGATATCATGCCACAGAGGCAGCTCACAGATACAGTATTAGTGCCCACCTTTTTTCCTTGACTGTGGTGCAGTCAGCATAATAAAGCCTTCTCCATATCCTGCATGACCCAAGTGAGCACTTCTACAGCTAGTTTACTAGACTGATTCTGGTCTGATTCAAACTATCTTCCTCTTCATACGCATTTAGCGATAATGCGTGGTACCAATTTTGCAATGCTCCTTCTGGCTGGGTACCTCCGATTTCAGCACCTTTCCTTGCTAGGGCAGACTGCGGTCTTGCTCGGACTACCATGAAGACATATAGGCTGGCCTAGCCAAAACTTTGTTTTCCAGTCTCTGGTGGCCCCTTCTCCACACTGGGCCAAATGGCTTTGGGACAGTTTCACAGAGACACTCCGACTATGGATGAGGAATCCGATGAGTGCTTAAACGATATCCATTCCCTGCCACCTAAAGTCTGCTGGCTCTGTTTTGTTTACTTCATTCCAATAACCATTGTTGTAGACTAATAGGCTTGCCATGTCCTGGATTCGCATCAGACTTTCCACATCCCCATCAGCGATCTCCGTGCCTCCATCCATCCACCATCCTGATATTACATTTTACAGCAATAACAACTAAAATTAGTGTTGACTGCTACAAGTTTCTGGACTTACTTCTGTCCCACAAAGACTATGTTAAGATACGTGTCTTCTTAATTAACACAACTGTTCCCAGAGGGATTCAAACTATCAACCTTCACCATAAGAGATGAGTGCACTGACCACACTTGCCATTCAGGCACTTTTGGGTGTGTCAAAGAGAAGGAGGACAGCATGCCAAACTCCTGGTGAAGTACTACCCATACAATCTCTTCCAGAAAACATGTTCTGAGGAGTTTTTATAAATCTTAAAATGCAGCAAAGCCACATGTGGGACAGCAGAAGCTCTGTAGATCTTCAATGTGGGACTGTGGATATTTCCCTGATTCATTAAATGACTGTGAAAGTACAAGAAATCACAATACAACTCTACAGTAACATGGCAGGAAGAGAGACACAGTACTTAACGGAACAGCTGTATCACACTGTGAATACTCGGAAGCAAGCATAACGCAGACTCACAAGGAATACAAAAACAGAAGACACAGACTTCTGAGCCAATAAAAGATCACTAAGAGGCTGTAAGTGAACACACATAACATGGAAATTCTGAAAGTCTTAAAAAATGTACCGAAACAAAACAAGTTAGCACAAGTTCTAGTTTGACAACTAACTAAGCCCCATTTTAAAAGGCATCACGAAACTCATTTGAATGAATCTGTTTCGTTGATAAAGGGTGACATGTCAGAATTCCAATTTTACACCTGCTTTGCTATTTTGGCCCCTAGGATTTCTGAGACATTTCAAGCTTTTTTGTGAAGAAATTTCACACATAGACTGATCAACGCACAGCATTTCCCCATGATTTACTCCTGACCAACACTTTTCTTCTGATTCATCCTCCATTCTCATGTGTATCCAGTATATAACGTATAGCTGGACTACTGTATTTTTCCCCATATTTTTCGCTTCCCCTCAACCCTGCTGCTAAACTGATCGGTCATAGCTTATTTATACTGCCAGTCCACATCCACATCCACCTCTATAGGTGCTAGGCAGTGCTGGCTATGTCCTGGCTTACTAATGTAAGACCTGAATACTTTAACATAATGAAAGAATGCAGTCGAGTGTTCCAAATAAATGGATAAACTCCCGCATCTATACCTGATAACTTTAATAATAGTGTCTATCAAAGAATGTCTAAATGCTGTTTGTCTGAATAAGCAGCTACCAGCTTTTTCTTTCTTTCTTTACAATTAAGCACATGTATTCTAACAAATGTCTGAAGTCCTTTGTTATGTGAATGCCATGTTGTGCAAGTTTCTCCAATTCTTGTCTTCAGTAAGCAAGAAGAGTGCACGGCCCCAGAGGGCAGCTTATGGCAGTTGGCATTCTGAGGTGAACTTTCTGTACCAATGTTCTTTAATGCTCCTACAACATGGCAGGTCAGGAAAGCTTCAGCTGTGGAGCTTTTAACAAACTCTCCCTCGTTTTACTTCTCGTACTGGGGCTGTGGGTGTCTTCAACAAAATGACTTCTGGTTACACGTCTGCTTGGGGTGCTCTCTCTCGAGTCCAGCTGCAGAAGTCTGGATGATGCCCCGCTCCCTTCGCTGGATGGAGGAGACTGTGATCGATAACTTCTGTGACCATCAAGTCGATCTTCACTGAGACCAGCTGGGTCACATTTGGAAGGTGTCTTAACCACCTCTGCTAGATCAGCACTCCTGCTTACATCTTTAAATGAAAGCTGCTCTTTTAACCCTGGGCTCCGAAGTTTGTCCACATCACCAAAAAGCATATCCTTATCTGAATTTTTATCAACATTCTCATTTGGCTTTTTCGGCGTTGTAACCTGACTGCCCAAAGAACTGTCACATTTTCTTGGCGTGTTCTGGGTGCTCAGAATGTGTCTGCTTGAGGAGTGAGCACCAAAGACACTATCTCTGGCCGCTGTCTTCCTAAAAGACGCAGAGACAGAGTTTGGCCTGTCAGACAGGTCACCTTGTGAATTCATTGATGAAGATTTGTTAACCTGCAAAGGACTGAGATCAGATTTGGCTAGAGGTAATAACAAATGTTTAGCACTGGGATCATTTACAATGTCTGGCTTTGAGAATACATTTTCATGGGCGACATTCCTTGTCACAAATCTGTCTATCGTTGGCTGGGAACTGCCTCTAATTCCATTACTGCTGCCCCATCTGCGTCTCCCTTTGATGATTTTATCCAACTTGGCAGCCACACGTTTCTTAAGGTCCTCCTTCACTATTAACTGTCTGCTGTCATGCAGAGCTGCCAGCCCAGGTTTGCCAGGCAAGGGTTTCAAGACGACTCCCTTCTCCAAGTGATTGCTGATGGCACGGTTATACGTGCACTTCCTCCTGGTAGGTGGGCTGTCCAGGAGTTCCTTAAACCCATGATTTCCATCTGTTTCTTGGACCGTGCGGGCCGTGTGTGATCTGCGAGTCACGGGTGTATGTGGCTTTGACTGCTCAACCTTGGGCTTGAAGTTTTCGTCGGCAGAATCTCCCTTTTTCTCATCATTTTCCAGTACAACTGTGGCTGCAAGAGGAGTTTTGCTTTTACTCCTCTTCTGCCGCAGGTTGATATTAAATAAATCTTTTCTAGCACCCCGGCTTTTCTCTTCAGCCTTTTTCTTTTCTTCTACCACCTCTTTCTTCACTTCTGTATCTACAAAAACTGACACAGATTCAGAAACCGTTCTCTCTTGGGATTTTTTACCTGATTCTTCTAAAGATACATCTTTAGGTTTAAAGTTTTCATCTGACAAAATTTCTTTCTTCAAATCATTCTGTGAAATAATTGTGGTTGTAAGAAGTGCTTTGCTTCTTCTCCTCTTGCGTTGTAACCTAGAATCAGATGATAAACTTTTTCTATCACTCCCACTATCTTGGTCTATAGATTCCTCCTTTTTCATGTCTGTGTCTAAATGAAGAGTATCTGATTCAGAGAACTTTTTGTCTTGGATCCGGGAACTAGAATCTTCTAATTTTGCATGTCTACGCAAACTTCTGTGCCGAGAGGAAGAAACTTCAACCTTTGGTTTGCTCGAAAACTCCAATCGAGACGATGTTGTGTCCATTACACTTTCAAAAATATTTCTTTTCTCATCAGTATCAATCTTCTGTTTCTTATCTCCAAAAATATCATGTCTGTCATCCTCATCTTTCACAACTTCATAACTTATTACGCCTTTCACTGGTGAGTTGGCTTGTTTCTTTAGTCTCAGCTTACTCTTAGGACGTTTGTCCTCTTCTAATGGATCATCTAGGACGATTGTCCTCTCTGTTACCTGAATCTTCCCACTTGGGACATAAATGTCGCCATCCATGGTAGCATAAATGTCATTTGGATTCACCCTTGGTGATGGTGATATCTGAGGCAATGTCCTCGCTAAAGAACGTAAAGATTTTCCTGGAGAATCCGACACTGTGAGATCTTCATGTAGCTTTCCTGATTTCCCTTTCTCTGACTGTTGTAAGGAGTTCAAAAGTGGTGAATGATTCTGATAGTCAGATTCTGGGAGATCAATTGGTACATTTGGACTTGAAGAAGACATATCAGTATCATCACTCATGATTTGGCTGGTTTGTTCAAAAGAAACACTGTCTGTATCACCAGACACTGCAGATTCTGGCTTAGCAGCTATACTAGAAACGCTGGATTGGTCAGGAGATAGAATCAGCCTCGATTTCTTCTGCTTGTGTGAAAAGTGATTGTGCCTTTTCGTTTTAATTTTCTTGCGTTGGAGATGCAAGGCTGAGCGCGTGGTGTCCCGCAGTGGTGGGATATCTGGTGAAGACAGCATGGACTTTCCACGCACGCGGAACTGATCAAATAAGTTCCTTGGCTGGTCAGTTGGAGACATCAAATCAGTATTGGTGTCTGATGTAAACACTTCGCTGTCGGAGTTCTCTACATCTACGTGTAACACCTCTGTCACTGGTTCTGAAATGGCCGATTGAACTTTCTCATGGCGTTGATGCATCATGTTCTTTGACTGAAGAATGGATGTTAGCTTTTTCCTCAGATCGCTAGATGGCACAAACTTCTTGGTGGGTGATTCTGGTATTGCTTTGATATCCCCAGGTTCACCATCTGCACCCTTCTCTTCTATCTCCGTTAGCTTCACCTTTCCCAACCTGCTGACCTGGGACGAGTTTGTGGACTTGGCCAAAGTGGCCAGAGACTCATCCTCACTGCTTTCCACAGTTGAGTCATCCAGTATTCTGAAGCCATCCACAGAAAAGAAACTGTCTCTGTGGTGTCCTTCGGACTTCTCGCTAAATGAAGTAGAATTTGTGGGAGAATCGTCACAAGTTATCATATCATTATCTTCCTTCACTTTGCCTTTCTCCAATTTCAAATGTTTATCCGCCACCTTCCCACCCTTTTTAACACTCTCGTCATCGCTGTCATCAAAATCCTTTGGGGTTTTGAGATTCTCCAAAGTAAACAGATTTTCCCGAGGCTGTTTACTGCTGCGAGAAGATGCAACACCATAGTCACTGTAGATGGAATCAAAGTAATACTCCTGCCGGACTTTTTCGGCTTCTCTTGCACTAAGGCTGAGGTCTGGGTCTGTCAGAACACGGATCTGAGCACGGAACACACTCTCCTTCATTTTAAACAGCTGTCGCTTATTTTTCTCTCTCTTGCTGATCATGTAGCACAAGTTTCGGGCCTAAGATTTTTGGAAAAAAAATAAATAAAAAATAAGACCATAGTTAATATTAAAATCTTCCACAAAACAGAATGAAATGAATCATATTCTACAACTAAAATAGAGAAAATGAAATTATATGTTACAATTTTTAAAAAATTTTTAAATCACATTTTACATGTAAAGTAACTAGAAGAAAATTATATAACATTTTATATATATATATAAAACTGGGAATAATATGAAATCACATGTTCCATTTAAAAAAAATAAGAAAAGCAAAACAAAAATCACTTTTAACCAAACTCTTCGGCTACCATACACATTACAATGTGGTAAAATGGCAATGACACTCAACTATCACCAGTACACTTTTGTTTCCTTGCAGTATTTAATTGGGAAATTAAGCCCAAGATCAGTAATTCACTTCATGTATATTTCCCTGAACTTGAGGAAGCATGCTAGCGAGTTGAACTGTTCTTTCAATTCTAATTTCAAGGATTTTATCAATAATTTTCAGTAACAAATAATGGCACCATTTGGTTTTTTTTTTTTTTTTAGTCTGGTACACTCATGTCAGATAAAGCCAGAAAGCTTGTGGAACCTACTGAGAAAATCAATTCAAATAGCCACAATATAGAAGACACCCATTTATCATAATTCCAGTTGTGTTATTTTGTGATGGTGATGATGACATAGTAGAAATAAACAAAAGTGAACCTAGCACCACTGTTAAGTGTTGGATACAGGAACAACATATCAATTCAACCAGAACAGAAGAAAGTAAGGAGGAATATGGAACCTAGGCAGTGAAAACTTATAGAGCCAGACTTTACACTTCTTTATATATAATGAAATCCTTCATTCCAAGACCTGACCACACTTATCTCTTCTGTTTTTTATTCAACTGACCATGCGCTTAATCACGAGTGAATAACATGTAAACAAACAAGGTGGTAAAGAAAAACTGTACTCGCTGTGACTGTACTATTCAACAACTATGATGAGATGTTGAAAGTCAATACTCTCAAGCCTGCCGAGACACTCTGCCATTTGGAATTACACTGTCAACACATATTCAATTTGTACATGTGGTTTTTTTTGAGAGATATTAAAAATAGGAAGCAATAATATAACTAACTTGAGATATGCAGATAACACTGTTCTGATAGCAGAAAGTGAAAGAAATTTGCAGATACTCGTGAACAAGATTACTGAAAAGAGCAACAAAAGATCCCTAAAGTTAAACAGTAACAAGACAGAAACAATGGTAACATCAAAAAGAATAAACATACCTGAGTGAAACATTCTTTCATATGAGAAGACATTGACACAAATAAATAAATTTAATTAACTTGATATGACAGTCATTAACAGATGATGGCAAGTGCACAACTTAAATACAATCATGAACAGGTAAGACTTTCTTATGACATAAAGATACAAAAGTGACAAAAATAGTTTTACAGTGCCATATAGAGGCAATATTGATATACGTTTGCAAAAACTGGACAGTTTAACAAAAAGATGACAAAGAAATTGGAAGCAACCAAGGTATGGTTCTGGTGAAAAATGCAAAAATACTCTGGACAAACAGAAAGACAAATGAACAGGTTCTCTAAGTTTCAGAACAATGAAAACCAGTTAAAATTATAAGAAACAAAAAAAAGACAAAGTTTCTTGTGATCTGTCAAGAGAAAGCAAAAGAGACCCTAGTAATGACTGGAAAATTCAAGGGGAGGAGGACAGGAAGGTCAAGAGAAAAATATCTCAGCGGACTGACCAAATGGCATGGAAAAAAAGAAAAGCATGTGAACTGAAGAGAAATGCACAAGATGGAGTAGCATAACCACCATCACTATCCAGGGTGGGGAGAACGACATCATCTCCCCCCAACACCCATACCAACAAACCAACCACCCCCCCACACACACAAACTCTCTCTCTCTTTCTATTCAACTGAGGATGAGTCACACAACTTGATGACAATTTAAAATAACAAGCCTTCTGCGTCAGAATTCAGAGTCACAAAGTTAATATTTGATCACAGATTGCTGTCACATCTGTCTTCATCCATTTCCCATGATGCCCCAGCTTACAGTTCAGCTGAAAAAACCTCAGGTGCCAAAGGTTAACCTAAAGCAGTGGTTTTCACCTTTTTTTTTTTTGTATCCACCTCCAAGGACCACTTTCCCACCTTTATATACTGTATACATGTTGCGGGCTACCGTCTTATAAGTAATATCACAATGCCTTGAACCCTTTATAAATGGCATTTAATATCAGTAACGCAGCTATGGAACAGCTGATACTGCTCCAAGGGCCTCGGGCTGAACTAGCTATCTATAGCCATGCTTAGCATCGAATAAACTACCTTATAAGACAGAACTCACCCTCTCCAGGTCCTGCCTCAGGTGCACAAACATCTTCATGCGTGCACTAAGGCTGTCCTGCTGCTGTTTCTGCATCTGATCTTCTTCTTCCATCTTTGGCGTGATCAACGGCTTGTTGTTATTCACCTGGTACACACAGAAGTGAATCAATAATGGGCAGTTACCGACATGGTGCACACACAAGTATATCAACATTAAACTGTTATTCTCCTGAAGCGGCTGATCAGTACATAAAATACACACAAATGACGGAGGTATGAGTGAGCTAGTCTCAGTAAAAGGCTAGGATTTTTTTAAGCCGGTACACTTGTACCTGACTTCTGCCATACACGAAGTACTTTTCAAAATACCAGTTCTGCCATTACAACATTCAGTACCTTATACTTTTTTTTTTTTTAATGCAAAATTAAACACTTTACAAACATCTAAGGGAGTCAAATGTTCTGTGAAATTTTTTTTTTAAATCCTGTTTGCAATGAGACTCACTATTTAATAAGTGCTCACTCGCTGAACTAAAATCAAAACTGACTGATACTCCTCCATGCAAACACAGCATCATCATTATCCTACTCGCCTGATTATCCTCCAACTGGTTGATTTTTACTAGGTTTCTGATAATATAAACCAGTTACAATAGCCAGTGACCTCCAAAAGTTTCAGTTTTCCTCATTTTTTTTCCACTGGTAATTGCCCGTAAATGCTATCACTGACTAGTCAACAGTGATCTGCCCTGTTACCCAGAAGGTTGTGAGGGAAAAGACCTGCTACCAGCACCTTCCAATCAATCCAAAGTCAGAAAAACAGGCACCTGATACACTACTGGCGGTTGTGAAGGAAAAGGCAACAAACAGCCCCCCCCCCCCCCACAACCCCCCAAATAAGGAGAAAATCTGCCTGCATAGGGAAGCACACCGGACTTTCCTGCTCACAAATCTGCCAAGAATGAAGGAGGAAAAGAGTAGCATGTGAAGTTCAGACACATGGATAAGAATAAATGCCTGCCCACAGTCAAGCCAGCTATATATGCATAAGGCATGAGGAAAGCATGAATAAATGAACAAGCTTCATTTTCAAAGGGTTAAAATTTGGGCGCAGGCCCCCATCTGCCCTTCATTATACCATTTTTTTTTCTCAGTCACAGTGATCTAGCATTTGTTACTGAACATAATAAGCATGAATTAAACAGAAATAAAACACATAAATAAATAAGTAAATAATAAATACATACATAGATCACCTCTTGTCCATACACTCCACAGTCTGAATTATGTAATTACATGCAATAAAGTTATATTACATTCTCACATTCATTATAAATCTAACAAATCTGTGGTAAAGTAGTATAAGAAATACAACAATCAAGCCATTTTTTTTTATTAAATTGGTTTAGACTTCGAAAATGCATGCAGGTGTTAAAAAAAAAAACAAAATAGAACAAACTGTTGGTATAAAGACATAAGTGCTCATCTGACATTTTAAGAAATGTCCTCTTCAAAGTAGCCCCCTCCATGGTGATACAGCATTCCCAACGTTTCTTCCATTGTTGGAGTGCTCCTTAGAATATACTTTCTGTGACTGCACATTGTTCTCTTATTACATTTTCCTGAATCTTCTATATGGTTTGGAAACAATGTCCTTTCAAAATGTCTTTAAGTGTAAGAAACAGGGGAAAAAAGTCTGCAGGACTACAGTAATGAGGCATAAAAGATGTCTGATGTGCCAGATAGCTGTTGATAAGGAGCGATGTGTTGTGAGTTGAAGAACTGTTCTGGTTTTCCCACAATTCAGGCTTTTTCTTGGACACAGCATCCCTCATAAACCTGTCATTCGTTCATTTATTTGCATGTCCCTTGCGGAACTCTGGCTCCCTAACAGCTCTCCTGTAGGCCTCAGTTGTGAGCAAGATGCCCTGCTGCTGATGCATCCATCTGCAGATCATCAACGATGTCTTGCAGCCATCTCCGCCTTGATCTTTCTCTCTTTCTTTTTCCCATTATGTACCCTTCCAAGACGGTTTTCTCTAGATTATCATGAGACTTTTAATGTGTCCAAAATATTTCAGTTTTCTCTGTTTAATTCTCTTAACTAGCCAGCCTTCTTCAATATTAAGTTCTTGTAGTATGGATATGTGTCCATATTTGAAGAACTCTTCTGTAGCATTTACATTCACAGATATTTATGTGTTTCTCAGCTGTTTTGTTAAGTGTCCAGGTCTCACGGGCATATGTGCGATGGGAAAGATGTATGCCCTTAAAAATCTTATTTTTGTAGTTCTGTCTGTTCCTCTCCACAGAATCTTTAGTTGTTTTAGTTTCTGAAGAGCGATAGATGTTCTCCTTTTAATTTCCCTCATTGCATCTCCATCATTAGTTAGCAGTGCATAAACCTGGTATAACTGTTTATTTACCAACTGACTGATGGTACAAATTCATAGTGGACAATGCATTTGCAATTAAAAAAAACACAATTAACAACGTCTTGGTCTTTAACTTGTATGTGGTTTTTTTTTTTTTTTTGAAGAGACCCTTTTCTCACCCACTGTGAAGATTTGCATCTTAGTTTCAACATCATAACCATAAACCCATGTCTCATCTTCTGTTATGATGTTCTTAATTAACTCTTTCTGTGCCTTTGGTCACTTTAGTGACATTTCCGGTTTCCAATGCTTACCAATGGTCACTTTAGTGATCACTGGTTTGTTTCAATAAAACAACCGGTGTAACATTTAGATTGTACATATTTCGTCCACGATTCCGGTGACACTTTTCAAAATGGAGAAAGAGTGCCTAGTTACGAGCGATGCCGAGCGAGAAAAAGGAAGAGAAAGACTGAAATTTTTCAATTTTTGATGATGTAGATAGGGGTATGGACATGGCCTGTGACCACCCCACTGCTCTTGAATGTATCCCAAGTAGATCTAGACATATTAGATGACAGGAGAAGTAGTTAGAAGGTTATTTCAGACATTAATTTAGCGAGAATGCAACACAGAATCAGAATATGAGATCGACAAATATATCTACACATTTCAGATGGTAAGTAGTGCATATCTAGACCTAGCCTATGGTGAGCTGGGCACAATCAGTGTCTAAAAACATCACATTACTTCTTTTTTCCTAAAAAAACTCTGCATTTATGAAATTTTCATACATTTAGTTATACTTTGAAACATAATAAGTACACGGAAGTACATGTAAATACTGTTTTCCATTCCATTTTACAACTAGACCCCCTAACATATCAAGACCCGCACTTTTACTCTGGCACCTAACTGAACGTCTGCTTTTCTTACTGTGGCACAGGAAGAGTTAAGAATGTTTCCATGATCATTTGAACTGGCAAGCAATTCCTATCTGATTTCAATATGGTTCTTTTCTGACCATTAGTCAGCAGGCATGGCAGACATTTTACACAGATGCGACGCATTTGAAATTTTCAGTTAAAATGTGAAGCCGAGATCATATGCTGACGCTCACTTCATCAGCAACTTCATTCATTCATTTGCATGTCTCTTGTGGAACTTTGCCTCCCTAACAACACTCCTGTAGGCCTCTTAGTTGTACAAGATGCCCTGCTGTTGATTCATCCATTTGCAGATCACCGATATCTTGCATCCATCTTCACCGTGGTCTACCTCTCTTTCTTTTTCCCATTATGTACCCTTCCGAGATGGGCACAACTTCTTGAACAGTTAAACGAAAAATTCCACATATCACAGCACAAACTCTTTCGGCTTGGTCATCATATATTGATGTGGAAGGTCATCCAGGCCTAAGATCTTCACCTACTAACGTTCTTCCCTCTTTAAAATGCTTAAACCACTTATAGCACTGCACTCAGCTCATACAGTCCTCCCCATATGCTTGGTTAACTCTTCCCGGGCCCAGAAAAAAAACACGGACGTTCTCGTCCGTGCCACACAAAAACCGCTGATCTTGATATGTTAGGGGGTATAGTTGTAAAATGGAATGGAAAACAGTATTTACATGTACTTCCGTGCACTTATTATGTTTCAAAGTATAACTAAATGTATGAAAATTTCATAAATGCAGAGTTTTTTAGGAAAAAAGAAGAAATGTGACGTTTTTAGACAACGACTGCGCCCAGTTCACTATCGGCTAGGTCTAGATATGCACTACTTACCATCTGAGATGTCTAGATCTACTTGTCGATCTCGTATTGTGATTCTATGTTGCATTCTCGCTAAATTAATGTCTGAAATAACCTTCTAACTACTTCTCCAGTCGTCTAATATGTCTAGATCTACTTTGGATACATTAAAGAGCAATGGGGTGGTCACAGGCCATGTCCATACCCCTATCTACATCATCAAAAATTGAAAATTTTCTATGTTTCTCTTTCTTTTTCTCGCTCGACATCGCTCATAACTAAGGACTCTTTCACCATTTTGAAAAGTGTCACCGGAAATGCGGATGAAATATGTATTATCTAAATGTTACACCAGTTGTTTTATTGAAACAAATGAACTATCACTATAATGACTATGGCACCCAACTCAGTAACCGGAAATTATCACTATAGCGACTTTGGCACAGGAAGAGTTAAGCAACTGCCATGTCTCTCTAAAATTTTTACCAAGTTTGCAGGAAACTTTCATACACACACACTGATCTTCAAGCTCCTTCATTGTCACTTTGTCACCAATCTGACAAACAGCTTGTGCACATGCTCAAGTCAGCAGATGTAGCTTGGTGAATAATGCTCATAGCGAACAAAGCAAAATGCAGTTTGTTGTCAAGACCTGACTCTAGGTGCACTCAATAAGCCACACTGCACCCTCTGTTCTGGTTGGAGCTCAAAATCTGGAGTCAGAAGTACTATTAGGGTAAGTTGGATGAAAATGCACCATTTTGGGGTTGCAAGAAGCACAGTCAGAGTCGGGCAATACAAAAACCGATGACTAAGAATTTAAAGCAATTCTGTGTGGAGTCAGGAGAAATGAAGAAGCTGAAGGTTCTGCAAAACAATCCTACATAACAACTAACTGTATAAAAGAATTCAGCACTAATAAGAGTTAAAAGACACTAACAAACCACAAAGTCTCACCTTCCTTTTCACTTTCCAGTATTCTGCAACAATATCAACAGCCTCTTCAGGGATGAAAAACTTCTTGGACATTTCTTGAGTGTCCACCAGTGTGTAGAACTCCTCCTCTAGTTGTTTAAGTCTGAATTAAAGAGTTTAATATATACTTTTATAGACACCAAAAACTGGAAAGGACCCAGCTCTATGCTGGTCCTAGAATGCTGCCTCGTTACACTTGGGGCATACCCATACGCAATCAACTTTTGACGTCAGGATGTACTTCAATGTTTTTAGAGAAATGATTCCAATGCTATGCTGGCCCCATTTAGCTGGAATTTACATCTGCTGCCCTTGACTACAGACAATTGTTTACTTTAATATAAAATTTCTCACAACAACTGGGAAATTTAATACAAAATTTTACAGATGATTCAGGAATTCAGTATAAAATTAAATATGTAATTATACAGTCAATTCAAGGCAAAGATTTTAAGATTTTCCTCATCACAAAAGCAAAGCTTTTTACTTTATACCCAAAAAGACTATATTAAGATAGTACATAACTACAATGGATGAGAAAAAAAGAACTTCTTATCTTAAATAAAACGAAAGACTGATGGTATTTTACAAATGGTATACAAGACAAATTTTCTTTGCAGACCAGCAAAAGAATTATTAAAAATACATGATAAAAATACACGCTAAAAAGTTTAAGAAAATTTTTTTTTTAAAAATAAAGAAAAAAAGTGTAAATTTATGGGAATATCAACAGAAAACTATGAACAAAACACAAAAAAGTGACAAGAACTCCCTTTGATTTTAAGGTGTATAATTACAAAACAAAGCAAAAATAATGAGAAAACCCTTACACCTCATGGTGCCTGAAATGTAGAGAGAAATAAATTTTTAAAAAGTGAGGTTCCCTCTTTTTCTTGAATGTCGAAGGTGGAAATGTAATGAGGTTTACCTGAAGGCCAACATTTTATATAAATCAACTTTCTATGGAAGCAGATGTAAACCAGGTCTGCAGAGCTGGAATGATTTTGGGTGAAGTTGGGTAAGACCCTCAATCAGAAGCAATTTTAGGTGGAGTCAAAGTCAGCAGAAATGCAGTTTTTATGAAGAAGTCAAATACAAGAAAAATAGATGATCTGGACCCAAAGGTTTCACATACCACGTCTAACAAATCTGACAGAACCCTTCACTTCTTGGAAGAGGTAATATTTTACCTTTTGTGCCACAAAATGATGATTTCTGCCCATAGCTTGTTTAAAATTCTTTCACATGCATGTATTTCTATTCACAAATAACATTCCATTAATCCATCAAGCAAATAAATAACATCAAATGCACAAATATAAAAACAAAAATTAAAAAAAAAAAAAAACCAAGCCATTTTTGTTTAGATGAGCCCTCTTACTTTTCTGATCTTTTCTTGGCCATCTCTGCTTCAGAAATGTCATTCTCATTATCCATGAAGTCTTCTTTCTTTGGGGATTCCGAGTCGGATGCGTTGCGGTTCTTCGTGTGCTTTGGACAGTAAGCCTGTATAGAAATTAAAACTCTGTGATCTACTCTCACATAAACAAGAGCATTTTTCACTAAAATACCTGCATGTTTTAAGACAGAAGGGCCTCCATTTTGACTTACTGAACTTACTTAAAACAGATTCTTTTTAATCTATGCTTAAATGATATCCACATCTAAAGATGTATGTGTGTAAAGAGGAAAAGCAAAACTTTATATATGATCATCAAAGTTCATAAACTGTACAAAACAAAAATTTATAACACTAAACTTTTTTTTTTTTTTTTAAACTGGAATACTTTTGTACTTCACGAGTGTCATTTTTTTTTTAATATGAACATTCAGAACCAACAGCCTTTCTTGGTATGTTTTTGATACACAGGAAGTTATTTATGCATTGAAGAAAATAAAAAAAAAGCACTCTGCATAACCAACTTCTACTGCTGAATATCAGTAAATGAATATCAAAAGCTTTATAGAGTTTATTTTGCTCTAAGTAAGTGAACTGTGGCTGATAAAGAAACAAATATAAAATCACTAGAGGCAGCTTCTTTTTTTTTTCTTTGAAGAATGCGCCTTTGGCAGCTATGATGACAAAGAATATCTGACAGTGCCCAACGAAAGGAAGAATTTAACTAAAGGGGGTGGGGGTGTGGGGGAGAGAAGACAGAGGAAGAGAGAGAGAGCAAGCAAAGAAAGTGTGTGTGCAGATAAAGACACTGTTCAATCTTGCAGTCAACAACCCATGGCTGACATGCAAAGTGTCAGGGCTGGCAAACTATAGCCAATCAAGACCATGTCCCACCTCTCCGTTAGTACTCCCAGTAACTGGCCTAGCCTAGTTAACCTGGCAGGGATTGCCAGTCTCCAAAGCGGTGGAGTCAGCCAAAGAAGCATGGCTGCATAACCAGCTGCCAGTCTGATACGATGCTGTGTCTCAACATCTTCACTGCATTGGCCGACATAACCAGCTCCCAGTCTGATATGATGCTGTGTCTCAATACCTTCACTGCACTGGCCGACATAACCAGCTCCCAGTCTGATATGATGCTGTGTCTCAATACCTTCACTGCATTGGCCGACATAACCAGCTCCCAGTCTGATATGATGCTGTGTCTCAATACCTTCACTGCACTGGCCGACATAACCAGCTCCCAGTCTGATATGATGCTGTGTCTCAACACCTTCACTGCACTGGCCGACATAACCAGCTCCCAGTCTGATATGATGCTGTGTCTCAATACCTTCACTGCATTGGCCGACATAACCAGCTCCCAGTCTGATATGATGCTGTGTCTCAATACCTTCACTGTATTGGCCGACATAACCAGCTCCCAGTCTGATATGATGCTGTGTCTCAACACCTTCACTGCACTGGCCGACATAACCAGCTCCCAGTCTGATATGATGCTGTGTCTCAATACCTTCACTGCACTGGCCGACATAACCAGCTCCCAGTCTGATATGATGCTGTGTCTCAATACCTTCACTGCATTGGCCGACATAACCAGCTCCCAGTCTGATATGATGCTGTGTCTCAATACCTTCACTGCACTGGCCGACATAACCAGCTCCCAGTCTGATATGATGCTGTGTCTCAATACCTTCACTGCACTGGCCGACATAACCAGCTCCCAGTCTGATATGATGCTGTGTCTCAATACCTTCACCGCACTGGCCAACATAACCAGCTCCCAGTCTGATATGATGCTGTGTCTCAATACCTTCACTGCACTGGCCGACATAACCAACTCCCAGTCTGATAAGATGCCATCTCTCAACACCTTCACTGCACTGGCTGCAGAGAACATCAGCTTGTGGCTCCAAGGAGACAAAAGAATGCTCACAGGACATTTGACAAGGGAGGGATCTGAATAAATCACAACAACCAGACAGATAAGTATGAAGAGAGGATGAGGAATGTTGAGAAAGAAGGTCACGGTCTGTCCGATAAGAAGAACATCAAAGACATAGATGCGTGGAGGAGAAGTACTGACTGCCAACATGAATTCCCCCTCCCCAGCACACAAACACACACACACACACAACTCACTCTAAGATGAATTCCATCAGCCTCATCTGAGTCATCAACAATTGTCTTCATGTCCAAGTTGTGGGCAAAGCCACAGGTCACATGGAAGGCAGTTTTGCACTGCTTCACCGAACACTGGATGCAAGCTCCCACACGTTCCTTACACAAGCAGCACACTAGAGCCCATCTGGATGGCTGGAGATTACAGAAAAATCACAACTAAGAAAAAAAACAAAAAAATACACACACACAAATGCAATGTAAGATAAGAGTATGTCGATTATTTTCAAGTCACTGAAGGATATCTGCTGTGGAAGTGGCATAGAGGTTAGAAATCTGGCTTCTCATAATGACAGGTTGCTCCATTTGTGCAAAAAACACCGGTGAGAAAGCATGTTAACTCTATATGAAGAGCTCTTGGGAAAAGTCACAGTACATTCTGCTGCTCAGTGACAATATTTCATGGAATTGCAACAAGGGTATCACTACAGGAGAGAGCTGACAAAAAAACAAAAACAGAACAGGGCATGGCATCTTTAGACGAACCAAATTCTCATGAAAAAAAAGGACTGCAGTGATCTTCACCCAACAGATGACTCAGTGATTACTGAGTGATGTGCCATGAAGAGTTCACAGGTGCCCTCACAGACATCTGTGGGACAGCTGGTTTATTTATAATTACTGTCATTATTATTAAAGTTTTCAGATGGCCTAGGAGGCTGAGTGGTTAGGCACTCAGTCTACTAATCCAATGGTACCGGGTTCAAGTCTCAGCAAGTGGGGATTTTTTTTTTCCTTGTACCATCACACCAAAAAGCCCCCAGGGTCCACCCAGCTTCTAAAAATGGGTACAACAGAAATCTGAGAAGGCAAATGTGGCCAGGTGAGATAGTGACCACATCACACTTCCATGTGCCAACCCAATGTGCCTTAAATGGTATGGAAACAGGTATTTTACCTTTTACCTATTATTTAAAGTCCTTTTCTTTTCTTTCTGGATCCTTAGCCAGGAAAGCATGCAACAAGATTAACATTTTTATATCTGTGTGCTGTGAGTTAAAAAACAAAAAAAACAAAAAAAAGTTAAAACTGCTGCTTTAACTCTTTCTGTGCCATGTGGGTCATGTAAAACCCAAAGTCGATTCTGAATTCCGTGCCTTTGGTTCCTATATTCCCACATATTTTGTTTCGTATAACTTTAATTCTCATTTTGGTTCGCATGTTAACTGCTTATGTCCCTTTACAAAATGGCGGAAGAGTGTTTAGTTACGACCAATTTGAGCGAGAAAAACAAAGAGAAACATAAAGAAATTTCAATTTTTGGTGATGTAGATAGGGGGTATGGACATGGCTATGACCAGACCACTGTTCTTGACTGTATCTCAAGTATATCTAGACACATTAGATGACTGGAGAAGTAGTTAGGAGGTTATTTTAATTTAGCAATAATGCAACATAGAACCACAACACAAGACTGACAGGTAGATCTAGGCATTTCAGAAGGTAAGTAATGTACATCTAGACCTACCCAATGTTGTCTAAAAACATCATATTACTTCTTTTTTCCTAAAAAAAAAACTCTGCATTTATGAAATCTTCATACATTTAGTTATATTTTGAAACACAATGGGTACACGGAAGTACACAGAAATACTGTTTTTCATTCAATTTTGTAACTATACCCCTATACATATCAAGACCCGCGCTTTTAACTTGGCAAAAACTGAGCCTCCACGTTGTGTCCCCTGGCACGGGAAAAGTTAACTCCTAAGCTCATTTAAAATATTTGTTCAATGTTCAACTTTCCACTACATCAGACAAAGAACAAACCAACACCTTCCAATGTATAAAAATAAGATAAATGAGCCAATGGGATGGCCAAGGAGGCTAATGAGTCCAGGACATTGGTGACATTATAAGCACCACATTCACTGAACACATCAAGACGTTTTCAATTTGGATTATCAAGACAGCAAAGCTCTGTGAGGGCACTGGCTGCATAAATGCTGAATGAACTGATTTCACACATCTCTCTCTCTCTGAACCTTAAGTGCCCAGGGCACATGGGGCTTCCGCAAGGGTTTTCCACAAATGCCTGTCCTTCGCCTTCTTTTCTGCTCTTGCCCAGGTGAGCCCTCTATTGCTCAACATCCTTTCTGTTGTTCTTCTCCATGTCTCTTTTGGTCTACCCTTACTTCTGCTCCCCTGTGGTGTCCATTTTAGTGCTATTTTTGGTAGTGAGTTGTCAGCCATTTGGAGCAAATGTCCCAACCATCGCCAGCGTCTTTCTTCACACATAGACCAACATTAATATAATTATACCAAATGCAAATCTCGACTGACCGGTATGTTTGATATCTTTGTGATCGGCTCCATCTTCTCTGGACATCCAATGCTGACTTCAGGAATCCACAAGGCGCAACTGACATGGGTCCATTTTGTACCACTCCTGTAAGATCAAACAGGGTTGTCATTTTCTCTTTAGTAATGTCTGCTCTTCACCCCCCCCCCCAACTACAATATCTTTTACATAAAAACTCAACAGAATATTACTTTGTTCTTCTTGCAACTATCAATTACATAAAGCAAGTTTTACTTCAATATTACTTTGTTCTTCTTGCTACTACACCTCTTTCAAGAACATGGGACATTTCTACTACAACATTACCTTGTTCTTATGACTACTTGTATGACTACTTGTATTACCTTGCTGAACAGGCAAAATTAACAACTGGCAAGAAAAGATTAAGAACACAGGGGAATGGAGACATGTCCTGTCTGCAGCAGTGAGCCTCAATGGCTCAGAAAGCAAAATCTGAGTTATGTATGGCACAAGTTCAGTGCAGCAATCCTAAATCTGCTTACCTAATCCTTTTCAAACACTCGTTCATTTTTTTACTCTTTTAACTCGTCAAACACAACGTGGAAGAAAAATCTGTTTTATTCACATCACAAAGATCACCTGCACAGAATTCCGGGCAAGTAACATGACACCAAATGTTCAATCATCAATTAATGCTCAGTTCAGTTTAGGAATTTCTGACAAACTACACCTTTTCACGAAATTAACTATCATCACAGCAGGTATCAGTAAATTATGTGAATTAAGAAAGCACAGACTGATTTGTTACACCAGTTCTTAAAGAACTACTGAAACTATGAATAAATTACTTCGCCCAAAAAAAGGCCCCGGGGTTCACCCAGCCTCTCAGAATTGATACCGGAGAAATCTGAGAAGATAAATGCAGCCAGGCGCGACACTGACCACATCACACTTTCATGTGTCAATGGTCTTGGAGTTACAGGCCTAACAGCATATCCCCAAGTATGCCCTTACTGTCATGGAAACAGGCATTTTACCTTTTTTTTTTTTTACCTATAACCAGCTGAGCTCATTAACTAGTTTGTTTTTTTTTTCTTTTTAAAGTTTACATAAACAGATGTCTAATGGCTATAAAACATGATGCATAAAATATAACTTCATAATAACTTACATTCCTCTAATGACAAAACAAATAAATTGTACAGAATATATTTTTTTTGTGAAATACAGCCAAACTTATAAAGTAACATTATGTGTAATTATGCAGGTTGGTATTCATAATCTTTTCATCTCCTGGGAACAGCTGTGTTAAGAGCACACTTATCTTAACATAGTCTTTGTGAGACAGGGAATACAGATCTGTTTGCTTAAAAACTCTGACCTACTTGTGTAATCCAGAAACCTGTAGCAATCAACACTAATTGTAATTGTTATTTTTGTAAAATGTAATGTCAGGTTGGTGGATGAATGGGGACATGGAGATTGCTGCCAGGGATGAGGAAAATCTGGTGTGAAACCAATGAATCCAGGACGTGACAAGCTTATGAGTCTTTACAACAATGGCTGTCAGAATGATGTAAAGCAAAACAGAGCCAGCAAACTACAGATGGCGGGGAATGGATGTCGTTGAGGCACTCATCAGATTCCTCATCCCAAAGTCAGTGTGTCTCTGTGGAACTGTCTCAAAGCTGTCTGGCCAGCCAGCGTTGCATGCTGGATCTGATATGGAGAAAGGGCTTAAATACAGCCATCAAAGGCTAGAAAACAAAGTTTTGGCCAGGCCAGCCTACACAACTGTCTTCATGGCAGTCCAAGCAAGACCAGTCTGCCCTAGCAAGGAAAGGTGCTGAAGTCAGAGGTACCCAGCCAAAAGGTGCATCGCAAAAATCAGGGCACAACATATCATCGCCAATGTGCATATGAAGAAGAAGATAATCCTTTCAAATAAATATACAAATCTTCTGAAGCTGAAAGACAATATATAATACTACTGGGTCTCTGTACATAGGATGATGAAAGGTTCTGTGAGAGGCCACATGATATAATCAAGATGGTAACTGCTATGTTGATCCATGCTCAGGGATATATATATATATAAGATGGAAATATAAAACAGGTTATCCATCCACTGATTTCCAGTGAGAAAGTCCAACGCTGGACCAGATGGACAACCAGCTCTCACCCGGTGGGGATATACGGATATCCAAAACACATCGAGGTTTTCCAGTGAGAAAGTCCAACTCTGGATTAAACTGATGCAATGAAAACCACGGTGTCACACAATACCACTTCTGCGACCCACCGAGAATACAAGCCCAAGCCCCGCAGTACTCTGAACCTCTTGTCCTCTCGGGGACACAGGAGGACCAATCAAGGACCACAGGAGTGAATTCAGTAGGATCACGGGGCGATTTTGGTGGTAGAAGCGAACAAAGAAGAAGATCCATCCACTGCATTTATTTTAGTATTCACACATCAGACAGTTTTCACTATCTTGGTATTCATGTTAATAAGAACTCTTTACACAAGCAGACACACACATACACAAATGGCCAAATGTTTCTAGAAAAGGATAAGATTCTTCTAGTCATAAGCAAATGAATAATGGCAGTTTTAAACAGTTTTAATAAAATATAAAACACAGTACTAACTTGGTAGATTTCATGGCTCCACCACGCTTAGGACATAACAAACACATGGGCTTTATTCCTAAAGCACATATCCGGCACAGCCAACTTCCTTCTGGGATTGTCTGAATACCGTAACAAGCCTGCAGAAAATAGAAGAATATAATATCTGACTGACAGCATAGACAGCATCTGTGCCTTCTGTCCGAGTGCGTGAATGATTGTACTTATTTTCACCATGGACTGGGATTCCCTTATGAAACTGATGTGGATTACACCATGGCCTATGATTCTGTGTGTGATTCATGTGATTTTCACGCAAGTGGCAGGACCTTTTCTCTGGCAGGCATTCAGACATGAACGCCCAGGTAAGTGCTGCTAGTATCGATAAACACAAGGTCACCTTGGCTGCCAAAGATGGAGTGTGTCAGCCAACAAATGGCGTAGTCTGGTAAAATCAGGGCATACACACAACCTCAACCGCAAATAACACCAGCTCACAGTTCCTTGCAGACTGAAGAATTTAGATGATTCATCCTTGGTCTTCAAAAAAAGCTCCTGTAACTTACTCCCTAGTCAACATAATGCTGTGCCTCAACACTTTCACCACACACTGGCTGTGAAGAACATCCTACTTGTAGTTCTTAGGAGACTGAACTACAACAACAACTATCATGCACTAAAATTACAGCTGCAAAATATATTTAAAAGAACATACTAAGAACCACGCACAATGGAGACACTAGAGTACCAGTGCTTAACAGTGTGGCAAATAACGAAACAACTCTTGAACTCTTAATATTCATTACAGCTACATCTGCATACATGGATGGCTTTGACTTTTCCAATCTCCAGGTTTATGAGTTTTCACTCTTCTTCTCCTGTACCAGATAGTGGAACAAGTCTTTCTCAGCTGCTCTATATCTCTGCACAAAATGTTGGTGGAGGAGGAGTCTGGTGGTATCAGGTTCTTCCGAAGATCTTTCAGTGCACTGCAGGTGGTGCTTAACAGTTTCTTCTTCTTGTCTACTGTCGTACATACATTATTCTGTGTGGTCAGCGGTCACTCTGTGTAAGTGCTTATTGAGGGTGATGTATCGTGTTTACAACCTGAGGACTATGCACTGGTCATTTGCATTGGTCAATATATATATATTTCATTTTTAAAAATATATATTTTTCACAACCATGCTCATTAAGAAAACTGCAAGAGTACCGCTTGTAGGAAATAATACTGTGAAAAAAAACTGTTAATCTCCCTTACCTGATGAACGCAAATATCACAGCCATCGCAGAACACCATCTCATTTGTGTCTTCACTCTCCAACTGAAAAAAAAATATTTACAACAAACATGTTTATATATTCAAAAACAGCTGTATCTTTCCTGAACCAAATATGTGTATCACATATACTCTTAATTGTGAAGATATCTGAGAAGGGGTTCTCAATTCTTCAATTCTTTTTCAACTGTAACAACCAACCCCAACCCTCATCACCCCCCCTCAAAAGCTGTTACCCCTGCCCAACTTCTAACTGCATTAAAATTTTCTGTTCCCCCCCCACAATCAGTCAGTCATCTGCATGTCCCTTGCAGAACTTTGCCTCTCTAACAGCTCTCCTGTAGGCCTCTCGGTTGTGAACAAGATGGCCTGCTGCTGATGCATCCATTTGCAGATTATCAAAGATGTCTTGCAGCCATCTTCGTCTTGGTCTTCCTCTCTTTCTTTTTCCCATTATGTACCCTTCCATGACTGTCTTCTCTAAATTCTAATGACGTTTAATGTGTCCAAAATATTTCAGTTTTCTCTCTTTAATCCTCTTTACTAGGCAGCCTTCTTCAATATTAAGTTCTTGTAGTAAGGATATATTTGTTCTTTTCTGTGTCCATGATATTTGAAGAACTCTTCTGTAGCATTTACATTCAAAGGCATTTATGTCTCCCCCCCCCCCCCAACTAAGTAAAAAAAAAACAACATTTACATTTTTTCCCCCTCATGGGAAAAAGCTCTGTACATGTAAGAAAGATGGATTTAAACCCTGGACATTCTGCTCACAGATGGGGTTTATCACCCCTCAACCATCCAGATTCCCCCAGATGTGCTGAACTATAACAATGAAATTTTCCAACATGTTTTTCATTTACTTTGTACTCTTTCCAGCCCAAGCAGGTAATCTGTTCTATTGGATCAAGTCCTCATTAATTACTTATTTGAATGATCTAAAAGACATATTAGCTCACTACCACAATTACAAAATACACAGCTTCTTCTCAGATCTTCATATGTGTCAACGGTTTATTGTCCTGCTTAACAAAACTCTCACAGGAGATATATATATATATGGCGATGGTTGGGACATGTGCTCCGAATGACTGACAACTCACTACCAAAAATAGCACTAAGATGGACAACACAGGGAAACAGAAGTAAGGGTAGACCAAAAGAGACATGGAGAAGAACAGAAAGGATGTTGAGCAATAGAGGGCTCACCTGGGCAAGAGCAGAAAAAAAGGCGAAGGACAGGCATTTGTGGAAAACCCTTGCTGAAGCCCCATGTGCCCTGGGCACTTAAGGTTCAGAGATATATATATATCTCAATGAAAATTATTTTTAAAAAATTAACAATGTACGGCTGAATGGATTGTATTCCACTGTAAAAATTTCTCTCTGGTGGATTAAAAACTTGAAACGGAGTGAGGGGAATGACTAAAACAATAAAAGACTGCAACATCCCTCTAAACATTCACCAGTCTGTGAATCTATCACTGACCTACAGAGCATGATGGTTTCTCATATGTTACGTGCCTAAAGCATACAAAGATTGGATATACAATTTCATATATATATATATAGCTGTGAGTACAAAAGCTCATGTGCAGTTTTTAAACATCTTTAAATCTTTAACTTAAAACAAATAATTTATAAATGTTATAAACTTACAATAAACACTGTTTGGAAGCTTAATTACTAGAATAATTTTTTACACCAACAATGTTTATAATATTTATACATTCATTCATTCATCTGCATGTCCCTTGCGGAACTTTGCCTCCCAAACAACACTCCTGTAGGCCTCTCGGTTGTGAGCAAGATGGCCTGCTGCTGCTGCGTCCATTTGCAGATTGTCAACGATTTCTTGCAGCCATCTTCGTTTTGGTCTTCCTCTTTTTCTTTTTCCCATTACGTATCCCTCCAATATGGTCTTCTCTAAATTATCATGATGTTTAATGTGTCCAAAATATTTCAGTTTTCTCTCTTTAATCCTCTTTACTAGCCAGCCTTCTTCAATATTAAGCTCTTGTAGTATAGATATATTTGTTCTTTTTTGTGTCTACAATATTTGGAGAACTCTTCTGCAGCATTTACATTCAAAGGCATTTACGTGTTTCTCAGCTGTTTTGTTAAGTGTCCAGGTCTCACAGGCATATGTTGCGATGGGAAAGATGCATGACCTTAAAAATCTTATTTTTGTAGTTCTGTCTGCTCCTCTCCACAGATTCTTTATTTGTTTTACTTTCTGAAGAGCAATAGATGTCCTCCTTTTAATTTCCCTCATTGTATCTCCATTATTAGTTAGCAGTGATCCAAGATATTCAAAACTCTCCACTTCTTCCAATTTTTCCTCATTGATATATATTTTGTTTTGTCAGTTGTCATCAATTTAGTTTTCTTTGCATTAAGATAGAGGTTCTGCTCTTCGCTGTTCTTACGGACTGACATAATTAGTTTTTCCATTTCTTTTTATGTTGTGGATAGTAACACTGTGTCATCAGCATATCTAATCTCTGGTATTTCATAATCTCCAATTGTTATGGCATTGTAATATTCTTTGTCTACATCTTCTCTAACATTCTTCATTATATTTTCAGTATACAAGTTAAATAAGTAAGGTGACAATATGCACCCCTGACGGACCCCTTGTTTTATGTCAAACCAAGTTGTTGTTTCACCATTTATTCTTACTGCTGCTTGTTGGTCTAGATACAGCAGTGATGTTAATTGTATCAGATGTGTTGGAAATCCCATTTTGTCCATTATTTCCCAAAGTTTCTGGTGTTGTACACAATCAAATGCCTTTGAGTAGTCTATAAAGGATAAATATAGATTCACATTAAACTCTCTGCATTTCTCTATTATTAATCTTAGATTGAATATATGATCTCTTGATCCTCTTCCTTGCCTGAAACCAGCTTGGACCATATTGACTTCTTCTTCTATTTTCTAACCATTATGATTTTTAACAGAATTTTACTGACATGACTAATCAGGGCAACAGTTCTGTAGTTTGTGCATAATTTCAGGTTACCCTTTTTTTGGCAGTGGTATGAATACAGTTCTTTTCCATTCTTTTGGCCAAATACCTGAATGCCATATCTTTTTGCACAGTGCATGACAGATTGTTGCACACTCCTTTCCTCCTGCTTTAATAAATTCAGCTGTTATCTCATCACATCCTGGTGATTTACCATTTTTCATTTATTTTCCATTTATACATTAGAAGTTATTAAAATGGGGGGGGGGGAGGAGGAGGAGGAGGAGGAAGGGGCACGCCCACCCACACAACACAGAACCACTGTATGTTATACAAACTTCACACCAACAAAATGCAGTCTACTCAGACTTAAACAATGAATGTGTTTAATAAACAGTCAGTTCTTCCCCCTTCCCAATTTTAGCAATTTTTTTCTGTTCATGAATAAATCTTGAAATTTACAAAAAAACAAAAAAAAAAGAACAGAATAGAGCTTACCATCCTACACACATCACAGGCTACATCCTCATCATACTCTATGCCCAGTCCCTCTTCCGTCTTTTTCAAAGCATTAGACTTAATGTAACACTGCAGTGGACAGAAACAACAAAAAAATGTGTTAAAATGAGTGAACACCTATGTTTAAATGTGTGAAACTGAATAAATGAAGTGGTTGGCACCAGTGATCATATTAACTGGCAATTACCTGTAAATTACTGATTTTAAAAGAGAGAGAGAGAGAGAGAGAGAGAAAGAGAGGGGGGGGAGAGAGAGACAGAGAGAGAGAGAGAGAGACAGAGAGAAAGAGACAGAGACAGAGGGGAAAAACTGAAACTTCCAAAGACTGTCAGCTGCCATAATCAGTTTTTATAAATAAAAGCTAGTAAAAAAAAAAACAACCAGTGAAAACAGTAGGAGGATAACTGGACCAGTAAGCTGACGGTGCTTGGTTTGCATGGTGGAGACTAAGCCAATCTCGACTAGGTCCAGTATATGAGCATTTCGTAAACATTAAATCTCAGTGCAAGTTAAGGACAAGAATCCACACAAATGTTAAATTCTCGCTTCTCAATAGGATTCTATTCCAACAGCCTGGCTGGGAAGTGAAACGAACATAAAATGAATTTCTCAGGGAGGAATTTTATATTTAAAAACAAATATATAAGTTACCAAATGTAATGACAGAACCAGTATTCTGGAAAATACTTCAGATGTGCCAGTTTCAAAAAGTCCTAGCAAGATCACTGGTTAGCATCCTTGTTTCATATAGCGCAGATTGACAGTTTTAATACAGCCAGAAGCACCTCAATTACTCAGCTGTAGAAATAAGTACGTGGCTCCTAAAGCAATGATGCTGACCATACCACCCTCTAGTGTCAACACGTCATGAAAAATACAGAAACAAACATACAACTGTACAATGATAGGGCTTTCTTTACTTTTACCATGTAAATATGGGTTGGTTATACGCTGCACATGTGCCACTGTGGTGTAGTGGTTGGCGCACTTGCCTGCCGATCACATTTTTGCACTTGGGGGGAATTTTTTTTCGGACCAGCTGGCACCAGAACCAACCCAGTTTGAAAATATGGGTACCTGGGGTTTCCCTAGGACAACAAAGGCAGTGGGGACAGGTACTGGCATCTCTACCTCAAATGCTGCAGTGATTTAGAAATGTGAAGGCATCAACACTCTACACACCCTATGACACGCTAATGTTAGGGGCAACAGAGATATACTGCACATGGAAACTTGTACTGTTACTATATCCCTGTAACTGCAAGCTGGTGTTCTTTGCACCTGATGTTGTAAAGGTGTCCAGGCACAGCATCATATCGGCTTGGGAGCGGGTTATGGCAGCTGTTTTTCAATCTAAAAAGCAGGGGGTGTGTGCAATGCTTCTTTAGCAGACTCCACCACCATGGGGACCATGGCGATCCCTGCCCTGTTAGCCAACCTAGGGGGTACCGATGGAGAGGTGGGACAGTCTTGGTCAGCTATAGTTCACTAACCGACACTACTAGCATATCAGCTATATCAATAAGACGATCCATACAGGAAATTATATAAAACAATGAGAAAGAAGATATGATAATGAAGCCTCCAGGTAAAACCTCAAAATGTAAGAAACACAAGATGAGACCAAAGACAGAACTGATAAAGATCCTTCTAATCCTTCTGACATGCCCTCATGATTAACAATTATAATCACCCACACACTTCTGCACACACATTAATGAAGTACCACACACACCCCCACGCAGAAATACCTGATTCTCCAGTTCCTCAATCATCCTCTCCATATTCCACTCATTTATTCCTTGCAGACCTGTAAAATAAAACATGTATGCAAATAAACTATCCAATTCACTGCAAAATAAAATATCTCTAAGCAAAGCATGTGCAAAAACTATCCATTTCATAGCAAATGTCACAAAACTTTTACTTTCATTTTAGAATGAGTTTTTTTTTGTTTTGTTTTTGTTCTATAGACTGAGTTTTTTGTGTTTTGTTTTTGTTCTATAGACTCGAATTTCTGTTTAAAATACTTTAAAGTGCATCCAATTCTCCACCCAAGCTGGGCAGATATTTACAACACTCCAGCAGCAGCGTCAATTTCTTCATTTTTAACTCAATGAACTCAACAGTCAGGTGTACTTTTTCTACCTTTCCCCTGTCTCTAGAACCAAATACAAACAGTCCTCGCCTTCCAAAAAGATTCTATTCAAACAGCTTGGCTGGAAAGCAAAATGGACATAAAATGAATCTATTAGTGATGAATATAAAGTACTCTGCTATCAAAAAACAAGCATGTTTTAAAACATACAAAATAGACTAAAGTGATCTCATAATTTGTACAGATTTAAAAATTAGTTTAACATTACTTGTACTTGTACGAACTCCCTGTAACTACGAACTGTTGTTCTTTGCAGCCGATTTTGTAGAGATGTTGAGGTACAGCATCGTATCGGCGTGGAAGCGGGTTATGGCAGCTACTTTTTTCAGTCCTGGAGTACAGCTAAAAAGCAGGGGGTGTGCAATGCTTCTTTAGCAGACTCCATCACCATGGGGACAATGGCGATACCTCACCCGTTAGCCAGGCTATGCCTGTTACTAGGGGTACCACGGAGAGGTGGGACAGGGTCTAGCAAAATCAGTTTAACATTACATAAGTACTGCATATTCTAAAAACTATTTGCAAATTTACAGTAAGAAGTTACTGGACCAACTGTCCAAAAAAATTAATCATCAAAGTTACTGGACCAACAGTCCAAAAAATTAATCATCAATGTGGGACGTCAAAAAGTGTGGACTATCTGTATTCTATGAACTAGGGCTGTAGAATCAGTGTCATAAGCAATTCTGATAAAATTGGAAGCCGTACAAATATCTCATTCATGACTGGGCCAGATCAGTCAGTAGAAAAATAAAGAAATCACAGCGGAGAGCAGTTCTGGGCGGAGGAGGATTCAGGCAGTAGAAATGTAAGAGAATCTAAGGTTTGGTATAACAACTCCACAGCCTTTTTGTGAACTAGCGTTTTTAAGACATTAACACTGGCAGCTTCAAGAAAGCCGCCTTCTTCTTTGAGTAGCCGCTGAATTCAGTAGCTTCCGAGCCACTCGGGCTCACTTGTGCACTGTGAACTTCTTATATCTTATATCCTTCCCCTGCCATTAAACGTCACATAGGGCTCGCAAAGTAGTTTGCCAATTTTTCCTGTCTTCGGTGAGTCTTTCAACCTCATTAAGGGATTTTATGCCTATTAATTTGGCCTCTCTTATCAATGTCCTCTTCAGAGTTTCACACGGTCTGCCTCTTTTTCTTTGGCCTGTTGTGTTCCATTTGATAGCTTGTTTTGGGATTCTCTGATCATTTCTTCCCATCAAGTGACCAACATATGTCCATCTCCTTTTCCTGATCACCCATGAGACTGGTTGTTGTTCAGTCATTTGTCTTATCTCTGCATTGTTCTTGAATTCGTTCCACTTGATGCCAAGTGAAATCACAGAATCATCTAAATTCAAAGGACTGGTTGAAATCTCTTAAGCACTTGCTTAGTTCCAAAAGTTCCATCATTGATTCATATGAAGGTATAGAACTAAAATAACATCTGCACATTTCCACCGCCTGAAACAGGGAGAAAAACCTTAAAACTCATAAATCCAATGATTGAAAGTCCCCAAAACTTGAAAATCTAGGGTTTAAAAAAATCCTCAAAACTTTGTAAATTCATGGAATGGAGACATCATTATTATACACTGAGATAAGCTAATGTCATATCTCACCCATTTCTTCTCTATCGTCATTTACTAACTGCAGCCAGGTCACATCTTGGTCATCAAGATCATACCGCACTATTGCATCAGCCAGCTCCTGCATATTCGTCAACTCGTGCTGTCCCGCCTGGTACGTCTCATCAATTTTCTCATGCAGATACTTGCGGGGTGGTCTTCAATAATGATAAGAATATGGAAGAGGAAAATTAATACTAACAGATACGGATGTAAGATAATAAAATAAAAAGGATCCTGAAAAAGTCAATATAATCTGAAAAAAAAAAAAAATTTTGGGTTGGAGAAGGTGAAGTTTACGCACTTATTCTGCAATGGATTCTAGGTCACTTTAAAATCCTTGGTAGTGAAAAAAACAAAGCAGATGATCATGCTAAAAGTGAGCTCTGCAGAGGCCAAATCAACTGAAGAAACATCACTTGAGAATTTTTTTTTTTAAATAAAAGATACGTATGAGAAGAGCTGGAGAGACAAAAAAACCTTGTCGAAAAGATAAGAGAGAGACAGTGTACTTTCATAGGACATGCAATGAGAAGAGGGGGCACTGAAAATATTATAACAATGGGAAAAATAGAAGGAAGAAGATCAAGAGGAAGACCAAGAGAAATGATACTGGACAGTCTGACAAGATGGTGTGAGAGGAGAACACCAACTGAACTGATGGCCTGCATGAAGGATCAGGTACTCTGGAGAGGCATAACAGCCAATGCCAGTCGGCACAGCACCTGATGATGATGATGATATGATACAAATTACTGAAAAATAATAAAGTCACTTAAAATTATAACAAACGCAACCTTAAGGATGCCTTGTCAAAAATTGGCTTACAACATGGAGTCACTTTGCAATGGATTCCCTCCCACTGTGGGATACCAGGCAATGAAAAAGCTGACCATCTGGCCAAAGAGGGCACTGAAATGGAGCAACCAGACATACCAATCACCTATAATCAGAAGAAAAGCATGATAAAAACCTACAGGAAGCCACAAACACCACCACATGATGACTATCACATGCTAAACAGAAAGGAACAAGTCACCATCTTCCGTCTCCGAACAGGACACAGCCGACTCCGAAGTCATATGTATACAAAGTTTAAGGTTGGTACTACTAATCTATGTACATGTGCCCAGGTGCCCCAAACTGTGGAACATATCCTCCAGAACTGCATCAACTACGAGACACTGAGAAATAATTACTGGCCCAGTGAAACCACTAAAGAAAAGCTCTACGGTTCCATACATGAGTTACAAAAAAACAGTGAAATTTATCCAAGAGACAGGACTGCAGATATAGACAGACAATGCGAACGAAGAAGAAGAAGAAGATAACAAACGCAATTCAAAGTTAAAACAAAACAACATGAAATCTTATATGTGTATCTCTTTCTTTCAAGTACATACAAACAAACAAAAATTTTTTTTAAATCATGTTTTCTAATATGATAACTTACAAAATACTAAACACTCCACAAGCCACAACATTACATTCATACTTACAGTTTAAAGTCTCCATGTTTGGCCTTCTTTTGGACCTCCCTGAGGAAATCATTCAAGTTTAGCATTACTTATTATTCAGATGGAGGATCATCTTTTTGTCTCTTTGAAACATGCACTATGGCAGCCTTGGGAATCAAAATCATCAATTAAAGTCTCCTGCTATCTGAGCTAAAAGTGCTGCCAGCGTGACTTGCGCCAGCTAACCAAAACTGCTCAAGGTAGCTACTACTCCATGACGTAACCAACATCACTTCTACGTTCGAAGAACTTAATGAACACCTTAAGATATTTTTTAAATACTTCCTTTAGAGATGACACTACGATTTCTTTTTTTTTTTTTTCATTTTTTAGCATTCAAGTGCTAGCCAGGTTATGCAAAATCTAGAACCTTGTTGCCAGGTTATGCAAAATCTAGAACCTTGTTGCCAGGTTATGCAAAATCTAGAACCTTGTTGCCAGGTTATGCAAAATCTAGAACCTTGTTGCCAGGTTATGCAAAATCTAGAACCTTGTTGCCAGGTTCAAATTCACCATTTTATCCTGCCTGTGGTGGTAGCCTCTGATTGTCTGTCTTGAATCTAGACCCCTGTGGCCATCATGTCAGCTTACTTTTGACATTCTTTGAGAATATGCTCTTGAGTCTAAACGCCCATTTCTGTATGGGCACAGGGCCCCCTTCAGTTCGTAAGAACAACACAGAAGTCTGTAGCAGCCACTTTCTGCTCAAAACTGATACGAATGTCACATATGAACAACACAAGCAAATGCCAGGTAGGCTTTGACAAAACTCAGGCTGGTAAATGTCTTCTCTCTCTCGCACGCGCATGCAAGCATGAGGATTAAAGTATGAAAGTTATGAAAACTAAAGAATGAAAGTCTGAGTACTAAAGAATGAAAGTCATGAGAACCAGTGAATGAAAGTCATAAGAACTAAAGAATGAAACCTGTGAGAACTAAAGAATGAAGGATGTGAGAACAAAAGACTTAAAAGTTACAAGAATGTCCAAGGAAGATACGATGTAGAAACCCTAGCACAGAAGAACAGTGACAGCTGCATCTGTGGGCCAGTGGAGTTAATCACGACCAGCAAACCGATGCTGGTTATGAACCCATCCCATTTCCCCATGGCATATCTTGGAAGCAGCTTGCCTATGAGTCTGCTTATTGGATGCACTGCAGGAGTTACATAAATTTGCTGCATTCCATTTTCCATTCAACTCAGTGACTGTTTCAAGATCTTCATAACCATAGCTTCAGCTACAAAGTACATACAATCTTGTCTAAAATAATATATGACATAATAAGCCTATCATGAAAAACGTAACACAACAAGCTTATCATCAAAAAAATGAAACAATCATCAAATCCTGGAATGTTATTGATATGCCTGGTTGCTTCTACAAGTGTTTTTTTATCATTCACATCCATACTTGAAGTCCCTACATTTATGACACCGAGTCACATTATGTTCCTTTTTTTTTCTTCTTCTTCGTCCACTTACAGTTATGTGTGTAGTTTAATACAGTGTATCCCACTATGCAGGCAGACAATCTCCACTCTTCGAGGCCAATTTTCCTCAAAAGAGTGTCAAGTACCTATTTTTACAACAGGGTTGATTAGAGGTGGCAGCAACAGGAATCTGCTGCCTACAGTCCAATAAAATATGGCGGTGTCATTTCGGTTACTCCAATTCTAGTTAAAACTACAAAATTCAGCTGTCATGTTGACCTGTTACTGACCTAATTTCCACTGGCAATATCTCGTCCTCATTGACTGGCACCTGGACTCCTTTCTCCCATTCTTGTCTCCATGGGTCCGAGATCACCACATAATCACCATCGTACAGAATCTCCGTATCTGCCATTTTCATTGCACTGATCAGATCTTTCCTAAACAGCTGGTAAAACAAGCAGACAGAAAACTGAACAGTTTATAAATGCTAGCAATGAAAGTTCATGTTAACTTATAAAAACTGACAACTTAACTTACAGGAACTGACAACTGTTACTGCGTATTAACTCTCAGAAACGTTAAAATACTAAAATTTTCTAAGAACCCTACACTTTAACTATTTTACTATTGTAGGGGGAGACAACAGTTTCACACATGAGCGCAAGATTTTATTTGAACAACAGAAGCTTTCATTACAACCAGTGAACACACCATGTTTTCCAATACAGATCATCTTTCCCCTAAGGAAATGCCAGTCACTGAGGTTTTAAAATCCCCATATTTAAAAACACGGCCACTTAATATAGAAATGTTCATTTTAAAAACAAAATTTCAGCAGCTCTGCCAATTTTTGTTTCTGTTTAAAGTTGGAAACTTTTCATTAACTTTTGTAAAAGTTCATAACAAACTAGAAGGTATAAAAAATTGTTAACACATTAATCTTTCTAAACCAAAATATTAATAAAAGGTATACAATTTTTTTTTAAAAAACTGCTAATAAAAGTTTCAACTTGCTAATGACATTTTTATGTATGCCATCCCTCTGTGAGTCCAGTGAATGAGAAAGTAAGAAACTAAACCGAAGATAATTTATTACATGAAATAAATATACTGACTAGAAAATTTTATGTTAGTTTACCAGTATATTCACTTTAGAATGCAATCTGGCATATTATTTTAACAGCTCACTTTGTTCTGCATTCAAGTGCTAGGTCATGATATATCTGGAATGCTTTTGCCTGGATGAAATCCAGTTTCTCCCAGGGTCCTTGCAGTATTAACAAAAGTGTTCCTCCATACTGTTGCTAGGTCTTTCTTGAAATGTATGTAAAAAGTTTCCAAGTGTGTGGGAAGAATGAAAGATGGAGTGATGAAGGGCAGAATGTAAGACGGGCCTGCGTGCCCAATTCTTTACCCTTGAAAAATAAAGATTATTCATTCATTCATTCATTTGTCCTGGAATCTATGAACACCTAAATTTGAGTGTCATTTTACTCTAAATACTTTAATCAAAAATTTGTTGTTTTTTTTAAATTTTTTAAACCCAAAAATATAACTGATGCTGTCCCTATTTCCATCTTATTTCATAAAATCTGCCCTAGCTGCCCTCAAGATTTTCACTTTTCCCCAAGTTATTTTGAAGCATGCACACAATTTAACCATCCTTTTCAGTCCGAGCAATCACCTCTTCCCCCCCCTCCCCCAATGCATCATTTATGCTGATGATTTTGGAAATTAAGACACCTCTGTGACAAACATAAAAAGTTTAAGAACACCGCTGACACTAACCTGATAAAAGATTTTTTTTTAAAAAGTCACATTACCTCAGCTGTTTTATTGTGATTAGAATTACTCCCACTCTGTTTGTTGACAATGTTTGGGCTTTTCTTGCTCATTTTTCCCAGTTTGTTCTTTGAGCCTGTACACAATGTCAAAACATATATTGTTCACCAAAGAAAAAAACAAAAAACATACTCAACAAAAGAGCAACAAATAATCAGCAGCCAGTTTCACACTAAATTATTCAAACACTGTATCTGATCAGTAAGTGAATGCTTAACCAAGTTTCCTCTCTCCTCCTGTAGTACAAGCCTTTAAAACTCCTTGCTGCTGATACAATCTATCTCCAACCATCTGTTCCTGGCTTTCTCTCTCCAATAATCTCTATTCTGGTTTTTGTTCTCTCTCTCTCTCCAATAATCTCTATTCCTGGCTTTCTCTCTTGAATTGTCTTTATTCCTGGTTTCCTCTCTTGAATTGTCTCTATTCCTGGCTTTCTCTCTTGAATTGTCTCTAATCCAGTCTTTCTCTCTTGAATCATCTCTATTCATGACTTTCTCTCTTAAATCATATCTATTCCTGGCCTCTCCTGGTGTTTTCTCCAAATTCTCTTAGTTTCTCCTTCATACTGTCTATCTTTTGCTGTGGTTTTATCCCTTCCACCTCCTGCATATAAGGGAGTTTACTCTGATGAATCTCTTCCATTCTATGTGACACAGCCATAACCTGTTAGCTTTCAATGTCCACTAAGTTCCAAATGTATAAAAAAAATAAATAAATATCAGTTGCAACACACTAATTTTCTCTCCCCTAAAGTGACTACCAAAGCATCACCACTCATCATTATCCAGTGCTGTCTCAATATAGGTCAGCTTCAAAAGATTTCCACTTCATTTTGTGATCCTTCCACCTCCTGCATATAAGGGAGTTTACTCTTCCATTCTACACGACGCAGCCATTCTGGTGCACCTCTGACAAGCTGTCTCCTGTCCATTTCCCAGTGTTGTCTACCAATTTGTTGCTTGGGCACTGTCTTGTTCTTGCAAATACTAAAACTGAAAGACTTAGAAGATCTGGGGGGGGAGAAATATGCTAAACACTAGTGATCTCATAGGTGCTTGAAGCCAATGGTCTTTGAAAAACCTGTAGAACTGATTTTTATGAACTGATCTGTCACTGTCTTCTGCTGCAGCAAGTAAAAGAAATCAAAACACTCAAATCTGTAAGCTCAACTCAACCAATACTAGAAATCAGAAGTGCTTATCATTAGTAGTGCAGGAGCAAAGGTCACCATGCTAACAACAGGGAACAAAAAAAAAACAACTAAGATTACTCCAGTCCCTTTTGTGACACTTCATAAACAAAGCTATTTCCTCCTTTCAGCTTGGCTAACAATCTTGGGAGATGGACTGCCAAGAAGCCTGCTTCCTAAATCCACTTCAGGAATTCAAGAAACCCACTGCATTCCACCCCCCTCACCAACACCAGTGTGTTTCAAGATCATCACAACATTAGCCACAAACAACCCAAGACTGCAGTTTACTGGGAGACCATACGGCTTAGCCGCAACCAACCATCCTCTGGACAAGTTTTACAGCAAGCTGTACAGCTGTGAGCTGAATAAGCAACAAAACAAGCAGAATGTTACTGAAATGAAACATTAATGATTTAGACTCCTACTCTGGTAACTTTTGCCCTTTCTCGGAACTGGCTCATCATCGTCATCACTAGTGTATTTGTCCCCCTTTGAAGGACCAGGCTCTGCAGAATGCAATATAAAGCATGAACTTTCCCATAAATAATACTACCAGTTTAAAAAAAACAAAAAACAAACAAAAACTGCTAGAGAATCAGCTGAAGATGTAAAACAAAATTTAAAACAAATTTACAGGTCAAGGTGAAAGGTGAGGTAACATGATACGCCAGTGTGGAATATGTATCACCGTCCATATTTTTGCTGACCTCTGCAAATGCAATTGAGGCATATAAGGGAAAATGGCACTAATGCCCAAAAAGTTTTCAGACCTGCAGCATACTACACAATAAATTTGGCCTTACAGAACAAAGTTAAGTCTGAAAATCAGCCTGAACTCCTATCTCCTCCTCCTTTCATTCCACAACAAGAAACTCTTCTTAAATTTCTCCAACCCTTTCTTATCATTTCCATTCCTTCTGTGAAGTCCAATATCTCACAAGCTCATTTTGCCATTATTTCATCATCATCTTCTTGAGTGTGACTAGTTACGATGGACCATTATCCATGCACTTCGGACACATCAACTAGTGCTACAATCTCCTCCTCGACATTCCCTTCAGTATGCAGTGAGTGGTGACACCCACTCTATCCATCTAGAGCTCTTGGTGAAAACTGACTGCATATGAAACCTATAAATGGTAGTTTAATAAATAAACAGTTAACATGAACAATTTCCCTTTTATGTAATTAGTAAATTTTTTTTATTTTTAAAGTGATTCTCGTCCAAGAAAGTGCTCATCAAAAATAATTAAGATGGTTAGTGAAGTGAAAAGTAAAATTATAACTCTGATGGCCGCACTTCAAACAGAGGCCCACTGCCGTAATTACGGAAAACCCTTTTACAGACTTGACTTCTTCACAGTTCGCAAATTATGACCCTCAAATTCAGACAACTGAGCCAAAATGCTCTCTCTCTCTCTGGTCCATGCCAATCAGGTGTTGGTCATTACTGATTTCCACAACCACCTGTCCTTTGCTCTTTCTACAAGCTGTGTTTTAGACTGTGCTCTGTGTTGCTCCCTTAGTCCATTAAGAATCTTGTTTCTTTGTCCCTTTTTTCCTTCTACTTTCCTGTTGTTATTAAGTGCTACAGTCTGCCTCTTCTTAAAACATGTCCTACAAATCTGGACTGTCGTGTTCTGAATTTTGCTATAATTTCTCTTTTCTGCCCAGCCTCACTTAGAACCTCTTCATTTGTATTCTTGGCCATCCATGGTGTTCTCATGATTCTTCTTAGGAACCACATCTCTGTCAAAATGCATCTCAGCTTTAAAAAAAAAAAAAAAAAGTTAAACAGCTCAACAAATAAACGTTTCTGCTGCCTTGCACACAAACAGCAATCTCAACTGTTAAGAATGTCTTAACCTGTAAAACTACAATGAAATCCAAATCCCTTCTAATGACAAGAAATCTTGACATGATTTTAATACAGAAAGTGAAGAATGGGCCATGATAAAGTGGTTCTGATGGACCAGTTATTAATTTAGAAATGGCACTTAAAAAAAAAAAAAAAAACCCCAAACATAAAAATCAGTCCAAGCAATCCTCAGCAGTATGAGCAGCAAAGTTATGTCATTTTTATGAAAAGGAGCTGTCAGGAAAGCAATAGAAATTCTTTTTTTTTTTGGACATTCACCATCTGTGAATTCAACCACCGCCACATGTAAATCAGGCCGATTTTTTTTTTTTATGCAAACGTATTTCCATTCCTTAACACACTGACATGTAAAATGCTTCTAATGTGCCTCACTATCACGGGCTGCTCCTCTCAAAATTTCAAAGGCAGGCAGGCTTCCATAAAACAAGTGTGTCAGGTGTCCATTTTTTTCAGCTGGGTTGACTGAAGCAGAATGATACCGAATCTCTAACCCACTTCCTCCAAAACAACATGGCGGAAACACGACGATAGCTCTCTAACCAATCGCCATCACACAATATGCCAGTCTGCAATGACCAGACCAAGATTTTTTTTAAAAAATGACTCTACATATGTTCAATGAGGACAATTCTCACACAGTTCAATGACAGTTAAGTCTTTCATAGCAGCATTTACCTGGACTGTTGTCTCTCCCAGCCAAGCCTTTCTTGCTGCTTTTTGTGAAAGGCATCCCGGCAGAGTCAGAATATAGTCAAGGCCAATGAAGATGACGATGAAACTCTGGTGAAAAAGACATTTGCACTTGGTCTATTTAAGGAAAACTAGGAATAGAAAATCAGAAAGGTCAGTTTCTATCTCTCCACACATAGTGAATTACACAAATCTGCTGCTGTCTTTTCAAAAACATAAAATTATGCAAATGAGGTACCATCTCTAGCCTAAAAAAAATTAAAGACACAAGTTACCATTGTTTTTCTGACCCAAAACTACAGAAATCCACTACTATCTCTTTGTTAACATAAACTACACAGATCTGCTATCATCTCTTTCAGAACAGAAAGCTGTACATATCTGCTACCTGCTACACCTATCATCTCTTTGCTAACAGAAAGCTGTACATATCTGCTACACCTACCATCTCTTTGCTAACAGAAAGCTGTACATATCTGCTACACCTACCATCTTTTTGCTCACAGAAAACTATACAGATCTGCTACCTACTATCTCTTTGCTAACAGAAAGCTATACAAATCTGCTACCCACCATCTCTTTGCTAACAGAAAGCTATACAAATCCGCTACCTACCATCTCTTTGCTAACAGAAAGCTATACAAATCTGCTACCTACCATATCTTTGCTAACAGAAAGCTATACAAATCTGCTACCTACCATCTCTTCTAACAGAATGCTATACAAATCTGTTACCTACCATCTCTTTGCTAACAGAAAACTATACAGATCTGCTACCTACTCTTTGCCAACAGAAAACTATATATATGTGCTATCATATCTTTGCTATCAGAATATCACTGTGACCTAAGAAGAAAGTTTCTACAGTTTCTGCAGATGCTTTTGTGGCAATTTATGTAAAGGTTTTCTTCTTCCTACCTGGCAATACCTTAGCACTGCTATCTTGTCATCTCATTGCTATCTTGTCATATCACTACTATTCTTGGCATCTCACATTCCATGAAATATTCAACTGGAAGAGGAGCTTGTAGATATGTAGTGGGTATAAATCTAAATTTTGTTTTGGATATCTTAACATTTATACTACATTTTGTTAATCATTCCCTTTTTCAATGAATATTGTTTCCCTATAACATATGGCAATATAATGAGGAATATCAGAGAAGATGTAGACAAAGAATATTATGGTGCCATAAAAATTGGAGGTTGTGAAATACCAGAGATTACATTAGATATGCTGATGACACAAAAAGGAATGGAAAAAAAACTAATTATGTCAATCTGTAAGAGTAGTGAAGGGCAAAACATTAATCTTAATGCAAACAAAACTAAACTGATGACAACTGACAAAATAAATAAGGCAGCTGAATGAGGAAAAACTGGAAGACATGGAGTTTTTAAAATCTTGGGTCATTACTAACTAATAATGGAGATACAATGAGGGAAATTAAAAAGAGGACATTTGTCACTCTTCAAAAAATAAAACTAAAGAAGGTGTGAAGAGGAACAGACAGAACTACAAAAATAAGATTTTTAAGGCATGCATCTTTCCCATCGCAACATATGCGACCTGTAAGACCTGGACTTAAAACAGCTGAGAAGCACATAAATGCCTCTGAATGTAAATGCTGCAGAAGAGTTTTTCAACTATCATGGGCATATAAAAGAACAAATATGTCCATACTACAAAAACTTAATATTGAAGAAGGTTGGCTAGTAAAGATTACACAGAAAACTTAAAACATCATGGTAATTTAAAGAAGTCATTCTTGGAAGGGTACATAATGGAAAACAGAAAGAGAGAAAAAAAAAGAGAGCAAGACCAAGGCGAAGACGGCTGCAAGACATTGATGATCTGCAGATGGATGTATCAACAGCAGGACATCTTGCTTACAACCGATAGGCCTATAGGAGAGCTGTTATGGAGGCAAAGTTTCGCAAGGGACATGCAACTGACTGACTGAATAACGATCTCAAAGTTATCATGTCAGAGATTTTAATCATTCCTACTTTCAGTACACTTTATTCTCAACAATGTTACATGTGAAAACCCTAGAAAGTGCTGATTCGCCATTCCTACTTTCATTTGTTTTTATTTACACAAATAGTAGGCTGCTTGCAACATCACAACGAGTGGAGTCCATTTTATTAAATTAAAGCTTCATGATTAAACGTGGTCTTCATACTGCGATTCTCGGTAATGAGAACCGTAAGAAAAGTGCTCACACTTGAAATACAGCCGGTAAAGACTTACATTTCGGCATTTTCCTTGCTGAACTATCAATGTTTGGCGCCATGATGGCGAATTTCATTCTATATCACGTGACCGAAGGGAGGCAATATTCAAGAGTTATAAGAGAAAGCTAGAGTATGATAATGTTTCGAATGATAATTGGTTTCAAAAATATTCAATAAATATCATGATTTTAAATTGCGATTAATATTTGCTAGTTATGCTCATGTCATACTGTTCCAAATTTGCGAAAATTAATGTTTTACGACTGATGCCCCTGTGAAGGATAGTTTCGAAACATGCACCCAATAATGGGATTATATAAGTGCGCAAAAGTGAAAGTTTCCCCCCCCCCCCCCCCCCCAACCAAAAAAAAATTTTAACTCAAGAATGTTTACATTCAGTAATAGGTTATGCTGACTTTGCACATTAACTGCTGGTCAGTTATAGAGTTACAATAATATAATCAGAAAATAATATTAAATATTATTACTCATTGTAATGCGATATTCGTGTGTGTCTCTCTTACTTCCGATGAATTAAACGTTTTGATAATCTAGAGAAGACCGTCTTGGAAGGGTATATAATGGAAAAAGAAAGAGAGGAAGACCGAGGCGAAGACGGTTGCAAGACATCGCTGATGATCTGCATATGGATGCATCAGCAGCAGGCCATCTTTCTCACAACCGAGAGGCCTACAGGAGTGCTGTTAAGGAGGCAAAGTTCCGCAATGGACATGCAAATAAATGAATGAAACTTTGGAGGAAGAAAGAACTTTACAAAAATAACAACTTGCCGATTAAAATAAATTCCTAAACACTTGAGAAGCCTTTTAAACCAGTCGCGGCTTCTTTAATTTGACTATTAAGTGCAAAGGCTAGGGTATTTTCTTTTTCCTTTCAATTCTTCCAATCCACCAAAACAAGATTGTCAACTGACGCTGCTACATTTCTTTATTGTTGTTATTATATTATACAGCGCTTCATACTTTAAGTTTAACTGTAACACAAACACGGAAAAGTGTGTATAGTACTAGAAAATATATGTCAGAAACATATATTAATAGGAGGTGGGGAAATTTAAGTTACGGGAAATTATTTTGTCACGGTCCTGACGTTACCATGACAATTATGTCAACTTTTTTTCAAATTCAGGTATGTACTACATTCTGTTCATAGTGCGTAACTTTTGTAAGACAGTAATACTTGTACATCTTTTTTTAACTAAAATTATGTTATATAATTGTATCCCTAGTAACTGTACACTTTAGGCTTTTGTTGCTAACACCGTGTTGAAGACTATGGACATCTTGTTGGATACGGCGTGGCTTCTAGAATTCTCGAGAGCAGTCGAAGTTTCCGCCAATCACAGGGAACACATGCATCCATACCACACTGAAAACACGAACCTGTATCTAGAAGCACTGTCAGAATTGGGTATAGTAAGTAATGAAGTAATACATCCATCCAAATCATGTTACTTCAGTAACACATCCGTTCATGTCTTACTAATCAGACCAGAGTAACATATCAATCCATATCTTACTGATTAGACTGAACTAATACACCAATCCATATCTTACTGATTAGACTGAATTAATACATCCATCCATATCTTACTGATCAGACTGAAATAATGGATCCATCCATGTCTTACTGATAAAACTGAAGTAATTCATCCATTCACATCTTACTGATCAGATCACAGTAACATAATCCATCCATATCTTACTCATCAGACTGAATTAATACATGAACCTGTATCTATAAGCCCTGTCAGAATTGAATAAAGGATGCATAAAGTGATCACTCATCCCTTATAAAATGGGACAGCCCCATATTTTAAGAATTTTTTCACATGAATAGTATTACTATAGTCAGTCTCATTTGCATGTCCCCTTGCGGAACTTTGCCTCCCTAACAGCCCTTCTGTAGGGCTCTCAATTATAAGCAAGATGCCTTGCTGCTGATACATCCATTTGCATATTATCAACGATGTCTTACAGCCATCTTCACCTTGGTCTTCCTCTTTTTCTTTTTCCTATTATGTATCCTTCTATGACAGTATTCTCTAAATTCTTGTGACATTTAATATATCCAAAGTATTTAAGTTTTCTCCATTTAAAATTCTTTACTAGCCAACCTTCTTCAATATTAATTAAGTTCTTGTAGTATGGATATATATTTTTTTTTGTGTCCATGATATTTGAAAAACTCTTCTGTAGCATTTACATTCAAAGGCATTTATGTGCTTCTCAGCTATTTTGTTAAGTGTCCAGGTCTCACAGGCATATGTTGTGATGGGAAAGATGCATGCCTTTAAAAATCTTACCACATTACTACAAGTCAGTATGCCTAAATGTCACCTGGTCTAAACCACATGTCCCACATTATACTGCATTTCATCTTTGATCACTGCATGTTCAGAAATACCTAAACTTTTTTTCAGTTATCTTAGTAGAAATATTACTATTTTGAACAAAATTCACTCTGTAAAGAAGTAAAAGTAGGGCTGATTGGTATAACTGTAGGTAAATATTGATTAAAATTTTACATTACAATTTAACTTCATCTCAGCCCCAAAGGTTGACCGAGTGTCCCATCTTTGAATTTAGAAAAGATGGTCTGGTTACTGATCAACTGTGATTTTCTGGCACTGATAAATGTGTTGTCCATACTTAGCAGTATCATTTTTTTCATTCCTAGTGTTTTGTTGTTTTGTTTTGTTTTTTTTTGTTCCATGGTCTTTTGTTCATCAAGGTCTCATGTGTTTTCATTTTCATTTTCCTACCATATTTTCTTTATAAAAGCTTCTCTAAAGACAGGGCCACTTATGTTGTTAAGTTAAGGATTTCCTTGCTAGGAAATAATCAGTTTGAGAATGATGTGAGCAGAAATGAAAACATTATTTTTATTTCAAACTCTGTACCTATCATTATCCTGTGCTGTCTCTCCAGTGAAAGTTCACTGCAACAGTTCTCCATCTCAACTCACACGGACACATGGCGTGCCCCTCTAGGGACGGAGCACAGACCCCAAAGCATGTGCTTCAGAAGCACCCAACATTTGCCAACCTACGAAGCCAAACCTGACCACAGAGCAGGGCAGAAGCTGTGGGGCTGCTGCGAGGACTTGGAGAGAGCTGTGGACTTTATCCTGGAGACCTGGCACTTGAACACAGAAGAAGAAGAAGAAGAAGAAGAAGTTCTCCAACTTGCATTCTGACACTTGTTTTAACACTACAACACTTCCTCTTCCCCTCCCCCCCCTCCAGGCTAAATCCAGGCACTTAACATAATGCCAAATAGGTGAGTTTTTCGAACTTTTTAAAACACTGACTGTTGATCTTTTTGTTTATCTGGTGAAAAAACCTGTCTAAAAATTATTAAAAAGTAAAGTAAAGGTAACCCTGTCATGCCTTAGAGGCACATAGGGATATGGTGTTAGTGCCCATATTTTCCTTGACCTGTCAGCACACTAGAGGGTGATATGGTCAGTATCACACCTGGCTGCCTTTTCCTTCCCCAACTCCAGAAGAAGTCGGGTTAAGTTTGCCTGTAAAAGGTTAAGAAAAAAAAAGGGTAATCCTGTCATGCCAAAGTGGCACATAGGGATATAGTGTCCATATTTTTCCTTGACCTGTCAGCACACTAGAGGGTGATGTGGTCAGCATCATGGCCGTCCTTCTTTCCCAAACTTCAGAAGAAGTTGGGTACCCATTTCTACAGTACGGGTGACTGGGACGCCTCAGTCCAGATTCGAACTCCCAACCTTCATCATGAGAGACCAATGCACTAACCACTTCACCACTCAGACATGATTTCTTCCTTATGCATAGAAAGTTGAACAAGCAAAGAGCACCTCCAAAAAGTGTGAACCAAAAAAAGTACAAAAATGTGCAGAAATAACTGGCAAACTGAAGAAACTGCTGCTACTGTAGAATTTCCATGTGAATAGGTTGTTTCTGCTAAAACTAACTACTTAAAATGAATGCATATACAAAATGTCCAAACTAAAAATAAATGAGGAAACTGTGCCCAGACAAAAACTAGTTGGTAGAAAACTGTGCCCAGATATAAGCTAATCAGTACAAAACTGCCCAGACATAAAATAATTGGTAAAAAACTGTTCCCAGACATAAGCTAATCAGTACAAAACTGCCCAGACATAAAATAATTGGTAAAAAACTGTTCCCAGACATAAGCTAATCAGTACAAAACTGTGCCCAAACATAAAATAATCAGCAGAAAACTGTTTCCAGACACAAATTAATCTGCAGAAAACTGTGCCCAGATAAAAGGAAGCGGTTTACCATATATTATCCACAACCAGTGTGTGACTGGCTCCATCAGCAGGTGCACACTACAGTGAGTGTTGGAACGGAAAGCGGAGCACATATGGGAATGCCCAGAGTGTGGGGATGCCAGTCTCTGATTACAGTTACAATTATGCCCAGGCATAAACTAATTAGTCTGTGCCTTACATGACCATCTAGCTGACCTACGGTACCACAGACCCTTCCTGTAACGTATGCAAACTTTTGTTCTTGGCAGATGCAGGTGAATATAGTGAAACCACACATTTGGTAAGATTAAGACTGAGCCACACAAATTTTGCTAACATGCTGCAAAAATAACAAACAGGCTTTTCAAGAACCACAAAATCCATGATGAACTTGTCAATCCTTGCCCAACTGGTCGGGCTGAAATAACATGGAAGCAATATTTCTGGGAGCACCAAATGGGTCTTCAGTTACTCAGTGAGAGACTTTGAAAGTTCAGTAACAAGAAGGTGACATACAATGTAATGGACAATAAAACTGTACGTGGATATCTTTAAATCATCTTTAATATTTAATTTTTTTTTTAATTTAGCTCCTGCAAAAAAATTTCAGGAATCAACAAAAGAAAAGTTAATCAAAAAGTTAATCAAAGTCAAAAAAGGAAAAAAAAAACCCCACCACCGAGAAAAGAACTATAAAACCATATATTTGTATTATAATATAAACGTATTATCTAGTTTATATAATAAGCATTTTTAATATTCATATCTAAGTAGAATGATATAAGGTACAACAGATCTTACTTGGCAAGAGACAAGTTATAACAGAATAGGGGGATATAAATCAGTTATTTGTGGTCAAAGTTGTTGACCACTGCTTAGTTGCTTCTGCAAATATGGAGCAAAATATATCTCCACATTCCCATTGGCCACTTGGTCATGGGATCTGGGGTTCCTTTGGCATGTGATGGAACTTCTGTTTCTTAGGCAATTTTGCAAGTACAGAATAAAATATATCTCCTGTTTCCCACTGGCCACTTGGTCATGGGGTCTGGGGTTGCTTTAGCATGTGATGGGACTTCTGCTTGAGATGTGAGAGAGAGAAGACGTTTTGGTTTTTTGGGCTCAGACAGTTTTCATGTTGGTTGAATCATTATGTAGTGTTTTTTGGAAGTTTGGTTGTCCTTTTTAGGACAAATGTGATTCTTGTTGGAAGGTTGTGCATGGATTTTTCAGAATGATCGAGGTCAGTATACTTTTTATTGTTTAAGTGTGTTGGTTAGATTCCCATGATGATGCAACTCACCCGGATGGTTTTGTGTAGATTTGTTGATTTCTTCATCTCATTTTCCATTCTCATACTTTCATTTTGCAACCATTCATAAACATGTTTGGTTTACCATTAAAATTTTTAGTCTTCTTGCAAATTCTGGCTTCTGTGATATTTGGACTCAATGTTAAGTGTGCCATTTGTCATTTATCATGGCTGAGTTGTCACTCGTGTAAGACTGGTCATGTTCGTGTTGCTGATAATGTTGTGGTCTTGTTAATGTTTGCCTTGGTTGTTGTCAGTGTCCAGTTACACGGTGTATATCCACATAACGTTTCCAAGTCTTAGTGTTGCAGGTAAGCCAGCAACTGCTTAGAATAGTACAGTGTAACATCGAAAGAAAGGAACACTACTTCAAAGTGTACAAAAAAAAGGCAAAAAATACTGAAACTGTCACCAAAAAAAAAGAAACCTTTACCCAAGTTCTGTAGTTAATATATTTTTATAAAAAGTAAACACATTTTTACTCATGTTAAACAAAATAAATACATAAATGAGAAATCATTACTGTTCAGCACTGTGAAGACATGAGCTACAATGTTTTCTTTTTGGTGTATAGTTAGAAGAACATCATACAGAACTGCCTTCCTTCAATGGAACATCATTCCAAAGTCAGAAATGACGTGGGGGGGGGGGGGAGAGCTACTAATCTTTGTAGGTAAATAAAATACTAGTATTTAACAGTTTAATAGTGCTATAATAATACTTTATAATAATACTTTAATAGTAGTTCAATAGTACTAAATATTGGTAAGTAACCAATCTTTGTATGTAAATACTGATCAGTATATGATGATATTCATTCATCACATGTAGCCAAGGGCAGTGGTTACAAATCTGAATGCTAGATCACGGGCAACACGCAGTCAACACAACACTGGAGTCATCCCCCCTAAAAACACCGAAGGAGATCCTGATGTCAAAGGCCGAACACGTATGGGCAGGCCCTGAGTGTAATGAAGCCGCTCCCCAGGACCAGCGACATAATTAGCCCCCTTTTTTTACAGTTACAGTTATATTCATCACTTGTATGTCTGTTCATTACGCCCTCTCCCTTTCATCACACTGACCCAAATCTCATAAGAAATGGCAGAGACTAAAAATAACTAAAGAAAAAAAGCCTGTAAACATAAACAGTTCATCCCAGAAAGTTGCTTGCTAAGTTTAGCCGCAGGGAGTGCTATTTGCCACTGTCTCTTGCTAAGTTTAGCTGCAGGGAGTGCTATCTGCCACCGCCGCTTGCTAAGTTTAGCCGCAGGAAGTGCTATCTGCCACCGCCGCTTGCTAAGTTTAGCCGCAGGAAGTGCTATCTGCCACCACCGCTTGCTAAGTTTAGCTGCAGGAAGTGCTATCTGCCACCGCTGTTTGCTAAGTTTAGCTGCAGGGAGTGCTATCTGCCACCGCCGCTTGCTAAGTTTAACCGCAGGAAGTGCTATCTGCCACCGCCGCTTGCTAAGTTTAGCCGCAGGAAGTGCTATCTGCCACCACCGCTTGCTAAGTTTAGCCGCAGGAAGTGCTTTCTGCCACCGCTGTTTGCTAAGTTTAGCTGCAGGGAGTGCTATCTGCCACCGCCGCTTGCTAAGTTTAGCCACAGGGAGTGCTATCTGCCACCGCCGCTTGCTAAGTTTAGCCAAAGGGAGTGCTATTTGCCACCGCCGCTTGCTAAGTTTAGCCACAGGGAGTGCTATCTGCCACTGCCGCTTGCTAAGTTTAGCCAAAGGGAGTGCTATCTGCCACCGCCGCTTGCTAAGTTTAGCCAAAGGGAGTGATATTTGCCACCGCCGCTTGCTAAGTTTAGCCAAAGGGAGTGCAATTTGCCACCACTGCTTGCTAAGTTTAGCCACAGGGAGTGCTGTTTGCTACCACCGCTTGCTAAGTTTAGCTGGAGGGAATGCTATTCACCACCACCACCACCTGCTAAATTTAGCTGCAAGGAATGCTATTCACCACCACTGCTTGCTAATTTTAGCCATAAGAAATCCACAACTATTTGCCAATTATAGCTATACAAAATGGTGTTCACACCAGCTACTTGCTAATTATAGCCGCAAGAAATGCTGTTCATCACAACTATTTGCTAATTTTAGCTGCAGGAAATGCTGCTCACCCAAACTACTTGCTAACTTTTTGTCACCCCCAAACTTAACAGTACAATGTATTTTAAAAGGTCTGGCTGCATTCAAGTAAGAACAAATCAGCCCCTTTATCAACACAAACATGGTTAATGTGATTTGTTTGGAAGACTTCTTCTATCATCTTTCCACCACATCTTGCAGAACAAAGTGGACATCACGAAAGTCAATGAAAGCTGTTCCATGGAATCCTATATTAGAGACGACGACGACAATTTCACACAGGGCAAACAGGCTGTAGACTGAGGATTAGAAACAGGGGAGATTACCATTAATATTAACTTTCATGTTGGATAAAATGCTAGTAACAATAAGGGTTCTAGCCACTGTTATGAAACACACACAATGTGATGAGATTCTCTGTCATAAAAGGTTGCAGGCATACTTATAGACTTGTCTGATATGCAATGATGATAATCCTTTAACATCATAACATTTTTTTCAATAGTAACATCTAAACTAGCAACTCTGAAATTTTTAAAAAAAAAGGGGGGGGGGCTGTAAAGGGAATTAAAACAGGAAATACTGTCATTTAAAGGGAATTAAAACAGAAAATATTGTCATTTAAAGGGAATTAAAACAGGAAATATTGTCATTTGAAGGGAATTAAATCAGGAAATACTGTCATTTAAAGGGAATTAAAACAGGAAATACTGTCATTTAAAGGGAATTAAAACAGGAAATACTGTCATTCAACAGATACTGATGCTGGACAAAATTTGCCTAGAATCACATGAAGCAAATGTTCTGTAAAGTATTAAAACAGAGATGAATTTTGTTATGTACATAAATGCCTTGCATGGATCTACTGTTCCAGGCATGCAGAGGTGCATGGTAAAAAGCAGGCTAACCTTCCACACGTGCACAAGGTGCACCAAAACTGGACAGGTTGGATATTGCAAAGGCTGCTATATGGGCAGATCGTGGCAGGAGGAAGAACTGGAATGGAAGGAAAAACCTAAACATCCCGGGGGATGAAGCAACCTGGGGAAGGATAAGCTCCCTCTCTGGACAGCAGCATCAAACTCACAGTCAACATGTGACAGAGTCAGTTAGTATACAAACTCTACATTGGTTGCTGGAACGGGCGGCGGAGCAGAAATGGGAATGTCCTGATTGCGGTGATGCTACCTCTTAAGATTAAATCATTTATACCATACAAACTGACACTGACATCAAACAGAGCTAAAGAAAAAAAAACTGGCAAAGGAATTGAATTTCATGACATGTTATGGGATGTTTTATACGTGCCCAAAACACATTACGTGGCCTAAGAAAAACCAGATGAGCCCCAGTGTTGATGGATCATACTTTCAAATCTGAATGCATCCGATATCTGGTGTGGATTAGTGTAACGACTGCACAAACATCAGATGTCAACATCTCATTTTGTTTCTATTTTTCTTGAGTTAATCGTGAGGATATAACTTTCTACAGGATACACAATATCAGTGCCATCAGGTCTCCTTATTCTTCTTCTTTTGTTCGCCCCTAAAGTAGCACTGGTTGCACTGAGTCACGGTTTGCAGCTAGGCTGTGACATATAAAGTATGACAATTAAGTAATGAGACTAATTCCATTAAAAAATAAAATAAACAACAGTTGAAGATATAACCCGTATTTTATTCAATGTAAGCCCCTTGTGCACTGATACAGCGAGTGGCACGATCTAACAAACACTGGAATGACCTCTGCAGTTCTTCTGTTGGTATGGCCCTTAAATTCAATGCTACAGCCCTTTGGATGTCATCAGTTTTGTCAAAGAAGCAGACTTTCAAAGGTATCTTTAATTTTGGGAATAGACAATAATCGCGGGGAGACAAATCTGGGGAATAGGGTGAAGAGTTGAGAAGACACACTTGTTTTTGGGCCAAAAATTCCTGTACAGCTACCAACAAGTGAGATGGTGCATTATCATGAAGAAGGAAAAAACTGCTAGATGTTGAATACTCAGGTAGGACTTGGAGAATCCTTTTCAATAGGCATTTCAAAATACTTAAATAAAGTTTGGCAGTGACAATCTGTCCCTATGGAATAAATTCTTTGTGGATAACTCCTTTCCTGTCATAGAAGTACATCAACATTGTCTTCACTTTCGACTTTTGAAGACAAAATTTTTTTGCCTTTGGTGATGATGGTGACTTCCACTGAGCACTTTGATGTTTAGTTGTGGAATCATAATGGAAAATCTATGTTTTCATTCTCTGCAACAACAAAATTTAAGAAATGTTTATTTCTGTGACATGTTTTGATGATGTCTTTTGCGTACTCAACACGATGATGTTTTTGGTCATCAGACAATGCATGTGGTACAAACCAGCAAGCAACTTTTTTCTTGCCAAAATCTTCCACTAACATTTTACGAATGATCTCTCAGTTAACACCAAATTCATCTGTCATCATCCGCACAGTCAAACAACAATCTCCTTGTATTCGTTCTCTGACTTTTGCAATAAGTTCCTCATTACGAACAGAAATTGGACGTCCATGCCTAGTTGTATTTATAATCGTTTCCACATCACTTTTGAATCGTGAATACCACCTAAATATCTTTGCATGAGATAAACAATTATCCCCATAAACTTGTTGCATCAATTCAACTATTTCAATGGCACTTTTTCCGAGTTTTAAATAGAATTTAAAGTTAGTTTTTTGCTCCATGCTGATTACGTGACAATACACCTCTAACTAGGTCAACAAAATGGTGGCTTGTTTGTCATCTGCTTATCTGGCGGCAATGAAAAGTTGCCAGATCACAGATGAAGGTTACCTCTTTAGATTCCATGCTTTGCTTTATAGACGGCATTTTTGTCTTAGCCATAATAAAATCAGTCTCATTACTTAATTGTCCGATCTTGTATGGGCCTTCCACCTCAACACTTCCTTTTGCATGGTTTGTTTTCTGTACTGGGTTTGACTTCCCATCAACCCCTATTCACAATGATGTCTTTTTCTGGGGGGGGGGGGCATCACAAAGAAATAGATAAGATATTGGCTGACTATAGTTAACCAATTCTAATGCAAGCAGTCAGCTATTGGTTCCCGACTGCATCTTCCATCCCCTCATTAAATCTAGTGACTCTTACTCCACATCAATCACCCCAACAGTTATTCATTTATCTGTCTAACTGGAAACTACTTCATAACTAAAACTATCTACTAAGTCTAAGTACATCTCTCTGATAACTGACTGGTAATGCCTGTCACACTTCTCTAGTGTCACAGTTTTATGTTTAAAGTTGCACTTGATCATGTAAGTTTCCACAAAGTTGTGCCGTGCCATAACTCATCATATCATTTTTATCAGTTGTCGTTACTTCTTATCCTTTTATAACAGTAACATATGAGCCAGTTAAGCTTTGTTTTGCTGGCAGACACTAACTGGAAGTTAAGCATTCTGACAACATCATCATCATCATCGTCGTCATCATCAGCATCATCATCATCATTTACTTATGTTACAAGGGGTGACTGATAATTCTCAGCATAAGGTACAAATACTTGAAACACACAGTTGATATTAGGTGCATTTGTAGATCAGGTTAATGTAAGATTAAATACCAAGTTTCAAGAAATTAACTGTAACCAATTTTTTTTTTTTTACAGGCTACTGAAGTGGTAATAGGTGACAGAAATTGAGGAGATGGATAAAATTTCTCATCGAGCAGTCATTCACTACCTCTGCATCAAGGGCTTATCATCGAAGGAGATCTATGAGGATATGGTAAAAACTCTTTAGGAGAGTGCCCCTTCTTACAGCACAGTGAAGAAATGGGCAGCTCAATTCAAACATGGAAGGGAGAGTCTGGAAGATGATCCTTGTCCAGGAAGACCAAGAACAATAACCACAGATGAAACCACCAGCAGAATCCATGACATGATAATGGAGGATTGACGACTAACTGAGCAGTACGTTGCTACTGAGTTGGGCATCTCCTATGAACGTGTTCATGCCATTATTCACAACAATCTACAAATGACAAAGGTCTCTGCTCGATGGGCCCTGAAACTTCTTGGAGCTGATCACAAACGACAGCGTCTCAACATGTAAAGAGACAATCTTGGCCATTTTTCTGCAAATCCTGAAAAGTTTCTTCAGCAAATTTGAGACTGGTTGAGACCAGGGTTCATCATTTTCAACCAAAACCAAAGAACAGTCAAAGCAATTGAAACATCATGGATCCCCACCTCCAAAGAAAGCAAGGATGGTTCTGTCTGCAAGCAAAGTGATGGCTTCCATCTTCTGAGATTCAGAAGGTGTGCTATTGGTAGACTATCTTCAAAAGAGCAGAATGGTCACCCGGGCCTATTATCCTAATCTTGTGAAGTAACTCCGGGTGAAACTGAAGGAAAAGCATCGAGGGAAATTGACAAGAGGAGTCATCTTTCATCAAGACAATGCTCCAGTTTACAAGTCAGCGATGGCAATGGCTGCATTCTATGAATGCGGCTTCCAGCTTCTTGAACAGCCTCCTTATTCTCCAGATTTGGCCCCTTCGGACTATTACCTGTTTACCAAACTCAAAAAAGAGCAAAGTGGTCGCAAATTTGCTTCAGATGATGACATCATTCATGCTGTAGACCACTTTCTACTGGCACAAGATGCTGAAGGGATCTGTATGCTCCAGGATCACTGGACTGAGTGCATAAATTTGCAAGGGGACTATGTTGAGAAATAACCCAAAAAAGTTGTCCACAAATAATCCGTTGTACCTTATGCAGAGAACTTATCAATCACCCCCGTACATGTATCAAAATTCACTCTATAAATTTCCAAAACAGTTTCATAATTTGATCAGTCACACTCCAAGGTTCATATTGAAAAGCTATTCAAAGTCTCTGCCCCTCCTACACAAATATTTAATGTCCTTCCTCAAATCCATTCCTAATGCTTGCTCTTCATCTCTCGAGTCAAGTCTAAGCTAAATCTTCAAAGTGAGTCTAACTTCATATTTTAGTCAAAACTATGGGGATTAAGATGCTTGTCCGATGAGGCAATACATAGCTGATATGCTAGCGTCAGGGTTAGCGAACCATAGCTGACCAAGACCCTGTCCCACCTCTCCATGGTACCCCCCAGTAACAGGCCTAGCATGGCTAACAGGGATGGGATCACCATAGTCCCCATGGTGGTGGAATCTACTAAAGAAGCACTGCACACCCGCTGCTTTTTTAGCTGTACTCCGGGACTGAAAAAGTAGCTGCCATAACCCCACTCCCACGACGATACGATGCTGTGCCTCAACACTTCTACAGCATCGGCTGCAAAGAACAACAGCTTGCAGTTACAAGGAGTTCGTACAAGTCAAAACTATGTAAAAAATTAAACGTCCTTATTTTATGGTTGGCTGCATTTCATTATTTCATACTTGGCTGCATTTTGTTTCTCAGCTTCGGCAGACGCCAGCTACCCCTTTTTAAAGCTAGATGACTGAAATACCTCTGACTGAATTCAAACTACCAACCTCACCATGAGTGCACTAGTCACTTAGCTACTCAGTTACAAACAACTGTAATTAATAACAGGCAGTCGCCGAAGACAGGAAATCTTGGCAAACTACCATGCCAGCCCTTTATGACATTTAGCGGCACAGGAAGGATGTAAGATGTAAGAAGTCCTATATGCCTGATGAATATATAAAAATCATACCTTTTACAGGGTGGTACACATAAAACCAGCTGAAAAATACAGTTTCATGTTATATTTTGGTTGAGGCCAGTTTTATTTTTGTTTGCTACCCTGTACTCAAAAATAAGATTTTTAAGGGCATGCATCTTTCCCATCGCAACATATGCCTGTGAGATGTGGACACTTAACAAAACAGCTGAGAAACACATAAATGCCTTTATATGTAAATGCTACAGAAGAGTTCTCCAAATATCGTGGACACAAAAAAGAACAAATATATCTATACTACAAGAGCTTAATATTGAAGAAGGCTGGCTAGTAAAGAGGATTAAAGAGAGAAAACTTAAATATTTTAGACACATTAAACGTCATGATAATTTAGAGAAGACCGTATTGGAAGGATACATAATGGGAAAAAGAAAAAGAGGAAGACCAAGACGAAGATGGCTGCAAGACATCGTTGACGATCTGCAAATGGATGCAGCAGCAGCAGGCCATCTTGCTCACAACTGAGAGGCCTACAGGAGTGCTGTTTGGGAGGCAAAGTTCCGCAAGGGACATGCAAATGAATGATGAATGACCCTGTACTCAACTCAGTAGAGTAATCCTTCATAATATAAATTTTCAACTTGCGTGGAAGATAAGTACCTGTTTTCTATTACTGTTTTAAATGCAGAGTAATATGAAGGATTTTTTTTTGCTTAAATTGTTTTTCTCTGATGTTTTATAAAGCAGCTGTGTATCTAATACGCACTATGTGCAGGATAATATGTGTATATGTTATGTGCTATGTGTCAGATAATATTTTTTTAAAAAACCATTGTGTATCTATTACTTTATATGTGACCCAAGTCCACATCTATTGACAAACAAACAAAATCTTACCTCCATCCTCACAGTTTGTATTATGCCGATGAAAGAAATACATTGCAGCCATCAAGAAAACACAGTAAATCACAAGAAAAACCATTTTACACTTCAACGATGTCCTCTCCTACAAATAGAGGAAAGAAAAGTATGAACCATCAGCTCTGTACTTAACCTTATATGATTATAATCTACATTTAAATATGGCATTTCAGATATTCTTTATTAAAAGATTTCTGGACTTAAATTGAGCTTACAGATATCTGAGCTATGTAGCTGAGGCTAGAAGAATTTTGGGTGAAGCTGGTGTTGGTGGAGATGTTCAGTTCGTGAGAACTGCAGCCTGACAGTAGAAAAAGAAATGGAGAAGTTGAGTCAAAGGTTTGATGTACTTACCCCACCGTCCTGATAGACATTAAGTACTGAAAATATTTTCTGGTACTCTTTTCACCCTTGCTTACAGCCGAGAAGCTTGCAGGAGAGCTGTTAGGGAGGCAAAGTTCCACAAGGGACATGCAAATAACTGACTGACTCTTCTTACCTACCTGACAGACGGATTCTTTTTAAGCACTGTAGTAATGAAGCAGATAGTGACTTATTCTTTCATGCAAAGGTAGGAAGTAAGAGTTAGGGATATTGACCCAGAGTTGAGAGTTGGATGCAATTTTGAAAGGAAATGGAGGAGGTGAAATGTACCATTTATGAATGAATCTGACAGTAGAAAAATAGAGCAGTTAGAGTCACAGGTATAGTGTACTCCACAGCCTTGTTGCCGATCCATTGAAAAGAAGCTGAAAAACTAGACCTCCAGAACAGCTGATTACTGACCGTTCTAATTTTATGCTTGACCTTCTTGTGACATGTCTATAACAGAACTTCACAGAGACAAATAGGAGAGCACATATAGACAACCCTTGGCCTGCAGTCCATATCTGGCCCACGGCAACATTTTTTTGTGGCCCACAGTCAGTCTAGATAGTTTCTTTAAAAATCATATATTTGTTGGAAATTATTAATATTATTGATTCTACAAAGCAGAATTACAATGGCCTAGTTTGATAACTAAATAATACATTATCTCTATCACCTTCTCTTTCTCTCTCTCTCTCTACACACACATGCACATATGCATAATTCAATTGCATTAAATTTAATTATATGTTTTTTCCAACTGTGAGGTTTGTAAAATTGACATTTTTTAATGTCTGTGGCCCACTTTAAGATGAAAAAAGCTTTTTTCAGCCCATCAAACAAAAAAAAAAAGGTTGTCCATGCTTGCACTGGAGCATAATCACAAAGAATGATTCAGCCCAAGATCTGAATATTAAACCTGTGGAGTTGTAGAAAAGGAAGACCCAAGATCTGAATATTAAACCTGTGGAGTTGTAGAAAAGGAAGACTCAAGATCTGAATATTAAACCTGTGGAGTTGCAGAAAAGGAATACCCAAGATCAAAACATACGAGCTGCAGTAATGGATGAGAAAAGAGAAAATTATACAGATGATTACTCATATGACATTTTTTTTACATCACAATACATCCATCAGCCATACCTGTTGAGACAAGCTAAGCTCGAGAGCCTTCTTTCTAAGTACACACATAGAAATCATGTGAAAAGTACCACACAGTAGGAATGTCACAAAGCAGAACTTGTGAATCTCTGCAGGAAGAAAAATAATAAAATTTTAACTGCATTTTTATTTTTTCTTTGAAAGTCAGAATTTATCTACATAAAATTCATCAGAGTTACTAATCAGTAAGATGGGTTAAGAATAAGAAGTGAATGGAAAATAATAGTGATCCTTAAAGTCTTAGAAAGTTTAAGAAATAGAAATATGATGTGGATAAATCTTCTGAGAGCATATAAAAAAAAGATAAAATTCCCATTTCCATGCCATTAAGGCATATTGAGGAATATGGTGTTAGGCTCTCTGAGAGCATATGGAATTGTGAAATAAAAAATAAAAAACATTTATAAAATTAAAATCTGAAACTATTAACACTCAGTTTCAACAAACGCCCATCAATCCTTTTCCTTGGAAAGGTGAAGGTGCTCTGTCATGCCAAAGAGGAACCTAGGGATGTGGTGTTAGCGTCCATATTTTCCTTGACCTGTCAGCACACTGGAGGGTGATGTAGTCAGCATCATGGTCTGTCTGCCTCTCCTTCCCCAGATCCCAACAGAAACTGGTGCACCCCTCCCTACAGTTGGATGACCAGGACACCTCTGGCCAGCAGTGAACTACTAACCTCCAGCCTGAGGTCTGCATGGTTTGGGCACTCTTGAAGGATATGTTCTGGAGTCTGGACTCCATTGCCACATGGACACTCATCTGTGTGAGACATTTTAAGTCGATGTATGCTAACACTTGTGTGTCATATAGATGCACTGAGTGGCATACTGGTTAGTGTGCTCATCTCTCACACAGATGTCAGCAGTTCAAGTCTGGCTGGAGATGCCCCAACCATCCACCTGTAGAAATGGGTGCCTGGCTCTTTCTGGAACTGGAGAAGGAAATGCAGTCAGACAAGATGCTGACAGATCAAGGAAAACATGGACACTAACACCACATCCCCTAGTGCCTCTTTGGCATGATAGAATACATTTTTACAACAGGACCAACCTGGAGGACATAGGTAGCAGGTTTCAAACCTGCAACCTCTCAAGCAATAAGACAGGTCACTATCAATTAACCTACTTGTGCTCCATCAGTCTGTCAGTCATTTGCATGTTCCTTGCGGAACTTTGCCTCCCTAACAGCTCTCCTGTAGGCCTTTTGGTTGTAAGCAAGATGCCTTGCTGCTGATGCGTTCAATTGCAGATTATCAACAATGTCTTACAGCCATCTTCACCTTAGTCTTTCTCTCTTTCTTTTTCCTATTATGGTATCAACTTCCAGGACTGCCAACTCTAAATTATCATGACGTTTAATGTGTTCAGAATTTTTAAATTAATTTTCTCTGTTTAACCCGCTTTACTTGCCAATTGCTCTTTTTTGTGCCCATGATATCTGAAGAACTCTTCTGTAGCATTTACATTCAAAGGCATTTATGTGTTTCGCAGCTGTTTTGTTAAGTGTCCAGGTCTCACAGGCATATGTTGCAATATGAAAGATGCATGCCCTTGTAGTTCTGTCTGTTCCTCTCCATAGCCTCTTTAGTTGTTTTACTTTCTGAAGAGCAACAGATGTCCTCCTTTTAATTTCCCTCATTGTATCTCCATTATTAGTTGGTAATGATCCAAGATATTCAAAACTCTCCACCTCTTCCAGTTTTTCCTCATTAATACATATATCATCTGCCCTGTTTGTTTTGTCATCAATTTACTTTTCTTCACATTAAAATAGAGGTTTTGCTCTTCACTATTCTTACAGACTGACATAATTAGTTTTTCCATTCATTTTTGTATTATGGACAGTAATACTGTGTCATCAATATATCTAATCTCTGGTATTTCATAACCTCCAATTTTATGGCATCGTAATATTTTTTGTCTACATCTTCTCTAACATGTCATCAATATATCTAATCTCTGGTATTTCATAACCTCCAATTTTATGGAATCGTAATATTTTTTGTCTACATCTTCTCTAACATTCCTCATTATATTTTCAGTATACAAGTTAAATAAGTAAGGTGACAATATGCACCCCTGACGGACCCCTTGTTTTATGTCAAACCAAGTTGTTGTTTCACCATTTATTCTTACTGCTGCCTGTTGGTCTAGACACAGCAGTGATATTAATTGTATCACATGTGTTGGAAATCCCATTTTTTCCATTATTTCCCACAGTTTCTGGTGTTGTACACAATCAAATGCCTTTGAATAGTCTATAAAAGATAAATATAGATTCACATCACTGCATTTCTCTATTATTAATCTTATATTGAATACATTTATCAGAGTTTATATTCCCTGCACCTGTCCATCTAACTACCTAGTATGTTGATCTTCATCCTTTCCATTTCCCTTTTTTATATTTTCTAATTTTCCAGCCTGGAATAGAGTTCTTACATTCTATGTTGCTATTTTGAACTTGTTAGATTTGTCACCAGTAGCTTGATGATGATCCGGCCTCACCAGTAGCTTGATGATGATCTGGCCTCACCCATGGCTTGTTAGCTGCCCTACCGGACAAGGCTGTTCCAGAGGAACATCCATTAACATCGTTCATGACGAATCTATTACTCTGTTCATGCATAACTATTCTTGGGAGCTACAACAGTGGTTTCCCACTGCATTCTGTCAGTTTGTGTAAGGACTCTCCGCTAGTCTTTGGACTCCCTGAACTACCCACAAGGCAGCGGGAGGAAGAGGTTTTAAGGCACCTCTTACCCACCTGGTATTCCCTTCACTGAGCACATAAGGCACTTTAGCAGTGCCACCTACCACCTCACCTCGCTCTCTGAGACTAGCGCCAGTTGGTCCGCGCCTGCTTATTTGGGTAAACCCTTAATCACAAGGATCCTCCATATCTGGAGGACATTCACCATCCGCCACCTGGTCCCAAGAATAAATGGATGACAGGTGACATCTTGGAACTGATGGACAAGAGAAGGAAGAGTAAAAATAACGAGGAAAAATATAGCAGGATAAATAAAGGAATAAAATGCAAATGCAGAGAAGCAAAGGAAGTATGGTTAAATGAACATTGCAGACAAATAGGACTCCCATAATAAAGACAGCAAAAACATGCACAAAAGAATTAGTGAACTCACAGGCAGGAAAACAAAATATACCACAGGATGCCTGAAATCGAAAGAAGGTACAATGTTAATGGGAAAAGAAGACATTGTGGACAGGTGGACTGAGTACATCGGTGAGCTATATGGAGGAGAAAGACCAGAATTAACACCAGATACTGAAAACTGTGATGGACCACCAATAATTGAAGGTGAAATTATAGATGCCATCAAACACATGAGGAAAGGAAAAGTGACTGGACCTGATAATATAACAACAGAAGAAATAGAGACACTAGAGGAGATAGAAATAAAAATAATAACCAAGTTACTGAATGATATTTACAACAGTGGTTATATTCCTAGTGACCTGCTTAAATCCACTTTTATAGCACTACCACAGAAACCAGGTGCAAAGGAATGTGATGACCACCGGACTATCAGCCTCTCATGTCACATAACAAAGCTACTTCTGAGAATTATTATGAAAAGAAGGAAAAAGATAAAAATGGAAACAGCAGATGAACAGTTTGGATTTGTTGAAGGAAAGGTAACACACAAAGCCATTTATGCTTTACGAACACTAACAGAAAAAGCTTTAGAAGTACATAAAGATCTCTACTTATGCTTCACTGATTAAACCAAGGCATTCGACAAGGTGAAATATGATGAGATTGTTAAAATGCTCGAAGACATAAACATAGACAGCTAGACCTGAAGATTGTAAAACATCTATACTGGCAGCAGGAAGCAGCCATTCGAGTTGAAAATAAAACTGGAAAATATCAACTAATAAAAGTGTGACAGAGATGTGTACTATCTCCACACCTTTTTTTCTCTGTATAGCGGGAATATTCTAAGAATGATCTTTGGAGAACCAGGTATAAAAGTAGGAGCATACAATATTAACCTTCAGTATGCTGACGACACAGTACTGATAGCTGAGAACCAACATGACCTGCAAAATCTCTTGAATAAAGTCGCCAAAGAAACTGAACAGAAAGGCCTTACTTTGAACATCAAAAAAACAGACACTATGGTTATATCTAAAACAGAATCCACCAAACTGCAGTATAAAATTAAATGAAACTATTCTAAAGCAAGTGCAGAAATTCAAATACCTTGGAGCAGTAATAACTTCAGATGGGAAATGGAAAACATAAATTAAGAACAGAATAGGCCAAGCAAAGACTGCATTTCAGAGAAAGAGAAACATATTATGCAATACATCCTTATCAATGAATGTTAGAAAACAAGTCCTAAAATGCTATATTGAACCTATCTTGTTATATGGAAGTGAATCATGGACAACAGGCAGGTCTGCACAAAAGTCATTGGAAGCAGCAGAAATGTGGTTTAATAGAAGAATGTGAATTTCCTGGACAGCAAAAATAACTAACGGAGAATGTTTGAGAAGAGGTGGAGATACAAAAAAATCTTACAAAAAAAATAAATAACAGAGAGACAATGTACTTTCATAAGACATGCAATGAGAAGAGGGGGCATAGAAAATATAACAACAGGAAAAATAGAGGGAAGAAGAACCAGGGGAAGACCACGAGAAATGATACTGGACAGTCTAACGAAATGGTGTGAGAGGAGATCACCAACTGAGCTGATGGCCTGCATGAAGGACCGAGTACTCTGGAGAAGCATAATAGCCAACACCATTTGGCACAGCACCTGATGATGATGATTGCCCAGGTCAGCCCTCTGTAGCTCAAGATCCTCTCTATCTCCTTTGGTCTACCTTACTCTTGTTCCCCTGTGGTGTTCATCTCAGTCTTACTTTTGGTAATGAGTCGTCAATCATCCAGAGCACATGTCCCAACCATTGCCAGCATATTTTTGCACGTACAACATTCAAACTGATGCTTCTGTGTCTTCATCACATGCCAAAAACATTCATAAATACATGAAAAAAAACCCACAAAAACAACAAAAGCACTAAGTGAACCAATACCATAATTCTCTGTTGATGACACAAAGCTGAGCCCCAGTAAAGCTAAAATCTCAACTGAATGCAAAACATATGTCACGCTTGTGAGTCGCCTCAGAATGTTCGCTCTGCTACTTCCATTCAACATCATTTTGTGCATATTGTGATAGCCAGTTGCTATGACAAATCTGGGAGTAGCATGCAGTGCTATACAGATATTCCAGATGTACTTCTGGGGTGACAGTCTGCCAGTAGCTTCGCTGATGGAAGGCAAGAAGTTCTGTACCTGCAAAGAGTTAGATTGACAACATATTTTCAGCTGATCGATGTGGCATGAAACAACATCATGTTCATTTATTTATTAAGTCCAAAGGCAGCTGTGTTTGGCTCCCAGCCACAGCACTGTAAGGTAATGGAAGCCAGCATCTGCCTCGACTGCCAACCCAAAGGTTGGACTGATCCCAATGCCAACAGGGCTGAAAACATTTCCATCCTAATAGGTAATCTTCTTCTTCTTCGTTCGCATTGTCTGTCTATATCTGCAGTCCTGTCTCTTGGACAAATTTCACTGTTTTTTTTTTGTAATTCATGTATAGAACTATAGAGCTTATCTTCTTTAGTGGTTTCACTGGGCCAGTAATTATTTCTCAGTGTCTCATAGTTGGTGCAGTTCTGGAGGATATGTTCCACAGTTTGGGGCACCTGGGCACATGTACATAGATTAGTAGTACCAACCTTAAACTTTGTATACATATGACTTCGGAGTCGGCTGTGTCCTGTTTGGAGACCTAATAGGTAATCAAACCCAGGAATTTCTTTCAGCAGTTGACTGCACTAACAATTACACCATTTCAGCACCTGTGCATCATCTTATTATTCTTAAATGGGTGTCACAATGGCTCTTAAAGAGAGACAGTACAGTACCAACATGCAACCCATTGAAGGTGGACATAAGCTTATTCTACTTCCAGGCAGAGTTCCTGACTGAATGATGAAGTACAGGACCAGCGCTACCATTAACAAGGCAACTGCTTAGTATGCAGTCCTCACAGGGTATAAAAATTACCTTTGAGGGAGCATTTTATCAGTTTTTAAACCCATTTTTGCCCAGAGCAGCAACATAAAAGGTAAAGGTAATCCTCTCATGCCTTAGAGGCACATAGGGATATGGTGTTAGTGCCCATATTTTCCTTGACCTGTCCTCACACTAGAGGATGATATGGTCAGTATCACACCTGGCTGCCTTTCCTTCCCCAACTCCAGAAGAAGTCAGGTACCCATTTCGCCATGAGAGACCAGTGCACTAACCACTTCGCCACTCAGACCAGCAATACAGCCTGACACTAGTCCTGGATCTGTAGTCAATGCCAGTGTATTCTCTGACAGTGGTGGAACTTGCTGATACATCCAGTCTAGGAACGCAGTACAGTCTCCATAACCCATTTGCTGTCCAATATATCTGAGTTACAAACATTTCACCTAAAGGTAAAAGAGAAAGGGAGAGAGATTACTAATTTCATCCTTTAAATATTTTGTAAAACTGAACCGTACAGTTCTGTTTATCCATATTTACTAGCGTAAAACATGTAGAGGGTACCAAGAATTATACCACCGTGTAAAGGCGATAGTTTTTCAAACATATTTGCCCTTTCTCATATGTAGCTCTAAAGTACTATTTTACTTACATCTGTACCAATATCACAAATGGTTGAGGTTGATTCCTCGAAGTGAAACAGAAGGCTGATTGCCTCACAAACGAGTAACCCACCCAGTGGAAGACAGCAACTGGCTAAGACCAATGCAGGAAAATTAAAATCAAAATATGTCCGATTTCTCGTCTGTCCTGTCATTTTACAGTAGCAACGTGCTAGCTAATGAGCCAGACGTGGACGAAAACAGCTAGGTACAACCGAAGAGCAGTGTTTTTGTTGTGTTTAATTAAGACATCGCAATATACCCTTCCGCACACTTCAAACTCTTCCGGTTGCCGCCCCCTTGCCACTTCCGCCTTACCCAAAAGTTGATGCTATAGTTTTAATTTCTTATTTATAGTACTTATGTTTGGTTTTTGCGTTTGCTCTTAACTCTTTCACTCATAAATTAATTTATTTTCGCTGCCACAATATATTTTGATGAGAAAAGTTGGTAGAGAGAAACTGGAGAGAAATTACTTAGAATTTTAAAATATGGTTGGATTAGAAGTGTGATTACTTTTTTCATTTTATTTAGATTGCTTTAAATATTACTCTAAATATTAACATCAGAAACTTTGGGAAATAAGTGAAGAACATGGGATTTTAAACACATATGATACAATTAATATCATTGGTTTATCTAGACCACCAGGCAGCAGTAAGAATAAATGGTGAAAGGACAACTTAGTTTGACATAAACAAGGGGTCCGTCAGGGGTGCATATTGTCGCCTTACTTATTTAACTTGTATACTGAAAATATAATGAGGAATGTTAGAGAAGACGTAGACAAAGAATATTACAATGCCATAAAAAGTGGAGGTTATGAAATACTAGAGATTAGATAAGCTGATTACACAGTATTACTGTCCACAACACAAAAATGAATGGAAAAACTAATTATGTCAGTCCGTAAGAATAGTGAAGATCAAAACCTTTTTCTTAATGCAACGAAAAGTAAATTGATGACAACTAACAAACCATATAAGACAGCTGAAGTATGTATCAATGAAGGAAAAATTGGAAGATGTTTTGAATATCTTGGATCATTAATTACTAATACTGGAGATCAGTCAGTCAGTCATTTGTGTGTCCTTGGCGGAGCATTCCTGTTTTTGTTGTAAGCAAGATGGCCTGCTGCTGATACATCCATTTGCGAACAATCAACGATGTCTTGCAGCCATCTTCGCTTGGTCTTCCTCTCTTTCTTTTTCCTATTATGTATCCGTCCAAGACGTCAAGTGCCATGCCGCGTGGCGTAAGCGATCATTTCTCTCCACAGTTCCATGTCTTTTGCATTGATTATGAGATCCGCAGGTGACTTTCTTCCTAGCCACACTAGGCCAAGACGGTCTTCTCTAAACTCTTATGATATTTAATGTGTCCAAAATATTTAAGTTAAATGCTGGAGATACAATGAGGTAAATTCAAAGGAGGACATCTATCGCTCTTCAAAAAATAAAACAACTAAAGAAGCTGTGGAGAGGAACAGAAATAACTACAAAAATAAGATTTTTAAGGGCATGCATCTTTCTCATCGCAACATATGCCTGTGAGACATTAACACTTAGCAAAACAGCTGAGAAACACATAAATACCTTTGAATGTAAATGCTTCAGAAGAGTTCTTCAAATATCATGGACGCAAAAAAGAACAAATATATCCACACTACAAGAACTTAATATTGAAGAAGGCTGGCTAGTATAGAAGATTAAAGAGAGAAAACTTAAATATTTTGGACACAGTAAACGTCATGATAATCTAGAGGAAACCGTCTTGGAAAGGTACATAATGGGAAAAATAAAGAGAGGAAGACCAAGGCGAAGATGGCTGCAAGACATCGTTGACGGTCTGCGAATGGATGCATCAGCAACAGGCCATCTTGCTTACAACAGGGAGGCCTACGGAGAGCTGTTAGGGAGGCAAAGGTTTCTAAAAGGACATGCAAATGACTGAGAAGTTGATTCACACAGGCGTGCATGATCTACTAACACTGCCTGTGTTGTTGTTTTTTTTTTTTTGGGGGGGGGAAGAGTTAATAAATAAGAGAAATTCTTGTTATACGAATTTTTCCACAGACTGTAAAATCGGATGAGAATTGGAAGAAAGTAAATAAGAAGTAACACACAGGACTAATACGAGGGATGAAAATGAATACTCTCGGTAGAATATACAAGTTGTCGGTAATAGTAAGATTACTGCTAGTCTGACAGCGCAGCTGTCGGGACCAATGAACTATAGTTGGCTAAGACCCTGTCCCCGTCTCTCCGTTAGTGCTCTTTGTTTCTGGTTCATTTTGGCCAACAGTTGTCCAATGGCGGTGTAGTCTATTGACAAATATTGCACCTTTCCTCAGGTTTTTTTTTTTCACTTTGGGTGTGTAATATGCCCCTGTAAATCACCCTCCATTAAGCATAGCCCTTGCTCTTCAATATTCTGCTGACAGTACAAGGGAGACCCAAAAAAAATCTGACAAGAAACTGCGCTAAGCCAAAAAGTACAACGCCGTGCTGAGAGTTGCTTCCCTTCTAAATTTTCCATGACAAGTATTTAACAAACGAGAATGTTTTCAGTTCAGAAATGAAAATGTTTTTGCTGTCTACAGCTTTGAACGCAAACTGATGTAGCAGTCCCAAGTTCTCTCCCCTGGAGCGCCCAAGATATCAGTACTTCATGCTTTCTTCTCCTGACTGTATTTATAGCCCAGATAAATTATCTTCAGATCTATCATGCGGCCCAAAGTCTTCCAGCGAAGATCACTGCGGCCTGAGCTTGCTTCAGACTTCTTGATGGAGAGGGCAGAACTGCAGAATGTGTTCTGGAGTATGGAGATGGGATTCCTGGAACACCTGAAGTTCTAGTGTCTTTTGCTGAATGCCTTCAGCGTTTCACTGGATGACCCTTATGACTGCTGGTAGGGGCTGTGGTTGAGATGAGTCCAGTAGCACTATGCGTTTCCCCTGGTCCCGTTTCAAGATGTCTGTCCTAGGTATGGTTCTTCTAATGTCTCCGTGTATAGCCCGTTTTGCTGATGTTCCCAGATTATGCTTTGACAGTCACACATCTTAGACGTCTTTGGAACAGCCTCATTCTAGCAGGAAGTGCTGATTTCACCTATAACCTGTTTGCTATTCCTACTGGCTGGCGTAGTGGTTAGAGCACATGTCTAGAAACTGAATGGTCGAGTGTTCAAATCCCCAGAAGAGGAGGATTCCCCCCCCCCCCCCTCGACCAATACGGCCTCGAGGTCGACCCAGCCTCGTAAAATGGGTACCAGAGAAAATCTTGGAAGGAAAGGCAGCGAGGAAAGGAATTGGCCACCCTACCTTATACACTGATGGCCCAGCATGAGGTCTCTAATGCTTTACCTTTTACTGGCTGCGCGCTGGATTTCTGACCAGATTGCTGGACACAACAGTGTTCACCAACAGGTAGGTGAGGTAGTTTTGGGCAGATTGCTGGGTACGATGTGCCAGACTCCCTTGGTTCTCTAGAAGCTGCCACGTTGTGAGATGATTTAACAGCTTAATTTCAGTTAGGTTTTGAGCCTCCCTAGAGTTGCAGATCTTTGTGGGAGAATATTGGATAAATATGGTCTTACCTATTTTTATGTAAACATTTTGCTGATGAACATTTTTTACCAAATATAATTGTATATTGAAGCAAAAATATGCTGTAATTTGAAGGATAATAATTTATGCAACCAAAGAGTTGCCATGAAACAAGTTGTGGGAAACAGGGATTTAGAGATTACCAGCAAAGGCAGATAATGTGAAATATCAGTAATCACCGGTTTTTAGTTGGATAACATGTCATGGCAAAGTGACACTTTTTTGGGTTGGATTACATTTCATGGCAGAGTGACAGTTTTTGGCTGGATAACATTTCATGGCAAAGCTCTTGTGACCACAATAAAATTCATAACTGAAACGAGATTAATCATCTGCGATAGAACTCAAAAAGAAGATTCACAGATTTAGTCTGCTTCGTGGACTGTCTGCCCATGCAGCCACCTGAGCCACGGATGGATCTTCAATTCTTCCTGAAACTTCAGTTAGTCACCACTGCTTTTGACTGTAACATTTGTACTCACTGAAGCTAAAAAGATGATGCCATCTTACATTACATCAATACAATATTCAAGATCTTTCTTCCCTGTAGGTGTTGATCTTTCCAACCCAGGGGTTTCCATTCCCACCTCCCCCTCTCCCTTGTTCCAGGTAGAGGAATGTGCAAATTGTTAAGACTGTTTGAAACAAAGCAGGAACGGCTTTATTAACTGACAAGCACACAATTTAACATTTTAGTTCACATTTTTACAGTAAAAGGTAAAATTCCCGTTTCGGTGCCATTAAGGCATATTGTGCAATGAAGCCGCTTTCCCAGGACCAGCAACAGAAACAGGCCTGCCTTTTACAGTTAGTTAGGCATACTAAGGATACGATGTTAGGCCCGATTTCCATGACCTTCTGCACATGAAAGCGTGATGTGGTCAGTATCATGCCTGGACACATTTACTTTCCCAGATATCTCTGGCACCCATTTTTAGAGGCTGGGCTGACCCTGGGGATTTTTTTTTTTGCTTTTTTCTGGCATGTACTAGAAAAAAATCCGATTACTGGGACTGAACCAGGTTACCACACACATTTATTGTACAAAAACATAAAGGACAAAAAAATAGGAGATTAAAAAAAAATTCACATATGCATATGCAGGAAACTCTCTACCATAGAGAGCGTAACAACAACACAACTCCTTCAGATCATCAGAGGAAGTAACCCCCTCAGACAAGTGTTTCGGCTCTTTAAACTCCTGACACTCTTGGGGGGGGGGGGGGTGGGCCCCTCTGGGTCATGACTCCCAGAGGTCTTGTGAGTTGTTGCTTTTTTCCCGGTCCCATAATCTTCCAGTTGCCACTGCACATACATGATGTACAACAAATAAGAATGTAAAAATAAATAATTTAAAAAAAGGGGGGGGGGTGTGCACTCAGAGCTGCCGTGTTAGATTTACAACTATGTGCTCGTTAATTAATAACGCCTTTCCTATTGTTGTTTTAAATAATCATAACATTTGTTATCATGGCTTTACTGCAGTGGCTTTGTGTGTATTTGTATATTTAGCTTTATATATACACTTACACCCAAAAATTATTATTGTGAAATATACAAGTTTTTTTTTCAGTTGTTATTTCCTTATGTTATACAGGACACTTGTGACAACAGATTTTTCCCAAAGATCTTTCAATGCACAGAGGGCCAGTAGGTGGAGTTTCATACTGTATGTGGTATATGCATGTGATATTCTAATGTCCGTGGTGCAACTACGAGTTTTTTGCCACTCAAACTGAACCTGCAAATATTCATTTCCTACACATACATGAATAAACAACATGACAAATAAGGGCTTCACAAAAACTTTTAATGTACAACTTTTGCCAGAACAAGTAAATGACTGGATCAAGAAAAAAAAAATAATAATAATTTACAAATCCTGATTAATTTTCAAAGACTATATTTAACTAATTTCTACATAAAAAAAACAATGCAGTGAAACCATTTCAAATATATCTAAATTATTCTGATATATTTTTAAAATCTACAACGATATATATATCTATGTGCAATTTGTAAACAGCATTTTTAGAAATGAAACAGCTTAAAAACAGGTGTCAGTTTACTTATATACAATTTACACAATGCCAAACAGAAACACAACCAGACTAGCTCTCACCTGGAATCCCTAGGGAAACAGGAAACAAGGGAGACCCAGAGACACCTGGCAAAAGGACTCGAGAAGCAGAGGTAAAAAAAAAAAAAAAAAGATTGATTGCACTTGGAGACAAGACAGAAGAAACTGCCCAGGACAGAAATAACTGGAGAGCCCTTGCTGATGGCCTATGCTCCAGACAGGGGTAAAGAAGGTGAGGATGGAAGAAAGGAGGGAATGATGACTGGAGGACAAGTTGTGACTGTACAGCTAAAAGAAGTAATAAATGCATTCATAAACACTGTCAAATGAATGCACTCATAAACACTGTCAAATGAATGCGCTCATAAACACTGTCAAATGAATGCGCTCATAAACACTGTCAAATTAATGCGCTCATAAACACTGTCAAATTAATGCACTCATAAACACTGTCAAATTAATGCACTCATAAACACTGTCAAATTAATGCACTCATAAACACTGTCAAATTAATGCACTCATAAACACTGTCAAATTACCACTACAACTGACCAATGTGTTGATGTACAGAGAAAAAGTTCTACAAGCCAAAAGCAATAAACTTTCTCATCAATGCTCCCAAAATTCAATCAAAACTGACTATTAAGTTACTGCTGACAAAAATTTGTTAAATCTAAAGGACTACATAAAAAAAAAGTAGTGTCTCATCAACACAAATAAATTTCACACACAGCTGTGTGGTGAAAACCTGGAAAGAGTATAGCATTCATGGAATATATGCGGACGGTTAGACTAAACTTCAACTCTCAGACACATTTTCTATCTCAGATATGGCACTAAACGGATGAAAAGAAATGAGGCTCCTAATAGGCTGCATTGTATATTGACACACAGCTATACACCAAATGTTAAATGATATCACATAATGTTATGCAATAACAGCTAACGAAGACATGTATTTATTACTTCAAAAAATGAAATGAAAAATACTACAAATGCATCATTTTCTATTTAACAACCACAAATTATGAAATTACAGAGGGGTGACTATACTTTCTGTGTCAAAACAGTGAGATCAGTTTTCCTAAAATATGATAGGTTTTTTTTTCCTTTATAGATCTAAATGTCTGAAGTTCAGATTCATAGAACATGATCAAAAATTTTAGAGGTTATTTTCCCTATCTGAATAAACAACAGACTAAACAGAGTATAAGCATATAAATACAGAGAGGTTTTAAGTTTTAAACCATAAATCAAGTCAAATTATACACCCTAAAACACAGGAAAGATTAATGTAACACACACATATATATATATAAAAAAAACAAAACAAGGGAGTGTAATTTATACAGTAAAAACTTAGGGAGGATTAATATGTACATATAAACACAGGGGGATTAAACTGAGCGAGATTAAGTACACATTTAGTACAAGAAAGACCCACAACTTGAAAGAAAAACATAAATTACTGCAGCAACATAAAAAAAAAAAAAACGCTATCATGCTACAAATACACAGCCCATATTTTACCACCTTAGATGCCAGTTTCCAAAAAATTTCTTACACCCAGAGGTTTCCGATTTTTCTGAAAAAGACAAAAGAAAACGGGAATGCAAGTAAGGGAAAACATATTTTCACATGATGAATGTCTTGAGCATAAAATGTTTTAAAACAAAATACAAACCTACAAGTGAAAGACATTTTTTTTTCAAGCAGAAAATTTCTTTCTTTTTCCCCCTCTCTCCTTTGTTTTTCTTTTCCTTTTTCCTCTCATATTTCTTTTCCTTCTTCCTCTCATATTTTTTTTTCTTTCAAACCAATGGCACATCTCTCTCTCTCTCCGAACCTTAAGCACCCAAGACACATAGGGCTTCCACAAGGTTTTTCCACAAATGCCTGTTCTTTGCCTTTTTTTTCCTGCACTTGCCCAAGTGAGCCCTCTGTTGCTCAGCATCCTCTCTGTTGTTCTTCTCCATGTCTCCTTTGGTCTACCCTTACTTCCGTTCCCTGTGGTGTCCATCTTAGTGCTATTTTTGGTGGTGAGTTGTCAGTCACCAGAGCACATAATGAATGAATTATCTAAGAAACATTGTAGTTACACACACATTTCTTTTTTCAACCATTCCTTTTACAGCATTTCATTCCTTTTAATTTTCTTGTATAAAGTGAAGCATAATCTTGATACAATTATAAAAAATAAAAACAAAGAACAAACAAATTTTTTAAAATGAACTTGTTAGCATGTAAAGGAAACTGAACATACATAAAAGTGTGCTGTAAGTTACTTCCTCAAAGTCTGGAGCTTTAAGTTCATGTTCAATCTTTATAGCTATCAAAATAAAACAAAACAAAAAATCTTATGTGAAATATAATATCAGAAGTACCTATTAACTGTATATTCTAAAAAAAAAGACACTTCTGTAAGTCCAGTGTGACTTTGAGGAAGTTATCTGTCAAGCTTTAAAAAAAACACTGGTAGAAGACAAAGAGAGGGAAAAAAAAAAAGCGCTTTCTGAAAATTGTGAAACTAACAAACTGACTGCCTCTCTGAAATAAGAAAATAAAAAGACATCACAGAATTCTTTATTTCTTTCTTAATTTGAAACTAAACATATCAGAGGATTTTCAAAAAATACTGAAACTGTTTTATGCCTACGTAAGCAGACCATGTGAAATCAAACATTACGACTAAATAATCCAGACGTATGTGGAGAGTTATGCTAAAACTACAGTGACAAATGAAAATAAACACCTGACACTAACATACTGCAACACAGCAACAGTTAATCTCAATAACAAAAATGCTAGTTATTTAAACAAAAGAAGGAACAAAATCTCTGAGCAAACACTCTCAAAAAACCAGGTTATCAAAACAATGTTATGCAAACTGATGAATTTATGAAGCCATACCATTTGTGCTCTTCTCACTTCTTATTCTAGAGATCCTAGAAGCAAATAACAGAGTAATGGAACCAACACAACTGAGCTCAAGAGATTAAACTACCATACAACAATAACAGACCTGTCTGTTACTTATCATCTATTTTTACTCCAAAAAAAAAAACCAACAACTGTGTATAGTGTACATTAACATGCCCCACTTTCCAAGGAGACAAACCATACTAAGTCTTATTCAGAGACTGGATGTCAGATATCTTCACATAGGAAGTCAGGGCACAGTCATGACACCATTACAGGAACCATAGGACCAGACCAGTGGTAAAGAATCCTCAAGAACCTAGTGAGTTTTGAACCTTAGATCCTTCACTCAGTAGGCAGGAGCCATAACACGGAATTGCCCAGATTCTCAACTTATAAAGAAAAACTAACAGAAATGCTAAATGCCCTTCACACAACCTTGAACATTTTACAATATTTTGCTTGTGGATAGAAAAAAAAGCTTATACTGTACAATAATGAATATTGTAACACACCCCCTACCCCTACCCCTCCCCCTAAAAAAAAAAGGATTATGAAATTTTCAAGCAAATTTAGGCAACTACGAGGGTCATACCGAAAGTCGTGAGCAAAATTTTTTTTTTAAATCAGAATTTATAGACAGAGAAAATATAAATGTATCACCTTAATCTGAATCCATTTCTTCACTTTTCAACATAATCTCCAATTCTCTGCACACATTCTTCCCATTGCTTTGCAAGTTTGAAAATACCCTCCTGGTAGAATTCCGTTCCAGCTGACTGACGGCATAGATGCACTGCTTTCTGGATGTTCTCTCCTGTGGGACCCAGCGGGCACAAAGTTTTCTATAGCCTAGGGTTTCAAACATTTCCTGTACTGCATTGTGTCCTATTTCAGAATTTTCAGCATTTCATATACTGTGACACGTCTGTCTTCTTTAATGATGTTGTCAGCCATGTCCACGTTGCATTTAGTGTAGGCAATTCGAGGGCAGCTGTTGCGAGGTATATCTTGGATGCTTGTGTTTCCATATTTGAAATGTTTCACCCACCTTCTAACACTGCTTGCACACATACACACATCTCCATAAGCAAGTTAAAGTCTTTGGTGAATTTCAGCAGCAGGGATTTCCTCTTTAACGAGGAACTCAATAACAGCACACTGACGAAACGAAACTTCAGCACTCGCCATTTTGTTTATGCTCCGCGTGGTCACCTGACACATGATGGTGACATCACGTGACTTTTACATGAAGTTCAAAGGATGTAGATTAAGGTGATACATTTATATTTTCTCATTCTATAAATTCTGATTTTTAAAAAGTTTTTGCTCGTGACTTTCAGCATGACCCTTGTAGATGCACAAAACTCTGACAAAATACTGTAAAATGACATACCCTATCTTCGCACAATCAAACTGGAGAAAAAAAATATTCTCCAAACATAACCATTTAGTATTTTAAATTATCCATCTCTATGTCCACAATAAACTAGCAACCCAGACCAGTATATCACCGTGGATCTTACAGTGAGATGTTTGTACTAGAAGTGATTAGGTCAGATGCTGAAACTATATTGCAATATCTGCAAAACATTTGAATAAGTTTCGATCAAAACAACTCTAGCACTAAAAATGACATGAATGTAGAGTAGAATACTTGACAGACTAAAAGAGCTGCACAGAACAGTCCAAAACACAGCTTACAGAAAGAGCAAAGGATTGATGGTTGTGGAAATCAGTGATGACCAACACCTGCCTGGCATGGACCAGAGAGGGGAGGGAGAAAGTAGAGTAAGAAGAGTGGTGTTGTAAACTAACAGTTTATGATGAAAGTCTAGATGACTGTTCGCTCAAATCATATTTTACTTTTGTGCCTGCACTCAACCGGCGTCACTTTATTTCCACGCAGCAGTCGAAACTTATGCTTTTTGCTATGTGGAGTTTTAAAAGTATCACCACTCTGCATAATTTTAATCACACCGGGAGCTGGTGTTACTGTCATACTCCTGGGGAAAGGCTGCATGCTGCGATGAGTGGATGATGCTTCTCTAGGTAATGAATTCTGAACTGAATTTGTCACTGTACACTGGAGCCCATTATTCTTCTGCTGGTCTCCTGACCTGTTCTCATGCACAGCATCAAAGATGTTTACTGCTTCTCTAGATGTAACCAACGATTTTACACTGTAAGCTACTGAATTAACTGCTGCAAGCTCATCTGTACCAAAATTCATGAAACTGTCATGAACAGAGCTAGTCTTCAGAATTTCTGTTCCTTTCTTTGTCTTTGTCTGATGATCCTTAGACTCATGCTTATCTCTGCGTTGCAGAAATTTGGTGAAGTTTTTGCTACCCTTCTTCCTTACCGATGCGGTCAAGCTCTCATCCAAACTTCCCGAGTTTATTTCCAGAGATGAACTATATAACTCACCGCAGGTATCCGATATCTTCGCCGTGGTTTCAGATCTGGCAGCAAAAGAAGGGTGTCTGTGCTTCCTGGTATGTTTATCCCAAAATGGAAAAGCCTTTTTCACAAATTTGGGCAGCTTCAGTCTGGTCTTCATGTGAGATGTTCCGCCATTCTCGTCGATCATTTCTGTTTTGCTCTTGAGATCAACTGCAGGACAAGTCGTAACTCTTCCTTTGCCATCTAAGACATTCAGACTATGCCCATGTCCTGCTGCTGACTTGTCCTCCAACTTGCCCACTATTAAATCTGATGCTGACAACAAAGTTGCATTGCCAAGATCAGTTCCCATGAATCTGCTGCACAGACTCTCCTCTGACCACGTCAACCTCAGCTTTGGTGAACAGCTTCCTGAATAAATCTCTATATCATCATTGCTTGTGCTGAAGTTCAGCTTTCTCCTGCTTTGAAAGTGACATTCAAGTGTTTCATTAGTTGAGGGATTTCCTAAACTGTTTTCAGTGAAACTTTGCTCTTCCTTTGCATCCGTCTTGTCACTTCCTGGTGACTGAGCTAGGCATTTGAATCTGTTCAACACCTCTGACTTCTGTTCACAGTTAGGCTGACCCGCAGCACTTTGACAAGAATCTAAACGAACCATGAAGCCCCATAAATTACTAAAACCACTGCTATATGTTGGACCACTACACACATTTTGCTTCCCTGATTCAGGATTATCCAACAAATAAGATGTGGCAGAGTCTGGGACAAGCTTATTAGCTGCCAACACACTTAACTGGTCTATTTCTGATGTGGATATGTCATCAAAGAGTGTACCAACTTCTATTTTCTGGCTATTTAGATAGTCAGATTCCAAAACAACCAAGTCAGATGGCATTCAGACTTTCCCATCTCTTTCACAGGCCTGTTCCTGATCTCTGCTGTGACAGTATCAAGAATGGTTTCAAAGTTTCTGTACAGGCTCATCACTGGCCCAGGCTGTGATGTCACTCCCTTATCCACAGATGTATCCTCCTGAACAGTTTTTGGTTGCTGTTCCATGTCACTGTTCTCAGAGATTAGTGTGTATTCACCGTGCTTCATGTCAGTATTACTACACATATGACAAGAGACATCTTCATGTGAGCTGTCTGAGAAACTAACCTGGGCATCTCTACCTTTCATCATCTGATTCACTACTTCTGGTACAGCTGTTGCAGTGCTGGATGACTTGACTTTCTGGTGCATCGACCCTTTGGGGACAATACTCTTCTTGGGTGTGAAGCCAATGTTGAATGAAATACTTTCTCGCTGCTGAAATTGAAAATAGTTTTATGGGATAAAAGTTCTTCCGAAGTATTTAGTTAAAAACTGATTTACAAATTTCCAATAACATAAAAAAATCTTAATCAATTAACCTTCAATCCCAGCAAAACGGGGATCACTAAACTTGTTACACTATCCAGATCTACTAAAGCAAGATCTTGGCTGTGCTGAATCTTCAATGTGAGCAACTTATATTACACAACCAAGTTTATCTTTAAGTAAACACATCACTTTTCATTTAAAAGATCTCAGCCTTTGCAAAGTTACATTTTAACTACTCAACCAACATTCTCTCTCACTCACACACTCTTTCTCTTTCACATACACACAAACATCCCCCCAATCCCCAAATTGCATATCCCTAGAGAATTAGGATTTGTGGGATTAAAGATGTTCCAATAATATAAACTCTGCAGTGACTGAATCAAATGAAGATTTTCCTTAAAGATGATCAAAGCCAGCATAGGAAACAAAAATAAGAAATGCATTAACACTATATTAGGATTAACTGTTAGATCCAGTGATAATATAAACTGACAATTACCAATAAATTACAGAATAAAAAAGAGAAAAAAAGTGAAACTTTTGTAGGTTGCTGGTTATTGTAACCAGTTAATATTATCAAAAACCTAGTAAAAAGCAAACTGTAAAATTGGCTGGAGGATAATCAGGCAATTTTGACTTTGGTTTAGCATGTGAGCACTTTGCACAGATTAAATCTCACAACAAATAAGATAAGAAAATCAAGGTGAAATGACATAAACTCAGACAGCTCACAAAGGTCATGTCCAAGATAAATTCCCCCTATACAGTCAGGAGAAATGTTCCCTCTAAGCTGAGAGCCTGCGCAAGAATATGAAAAATGATCAGCCCTCACAGAGACACATAAGAATTGTTTACGGGGAGAAAAAAAAAAACATACCTGCGGGTTTAACCGAGGTGATCGTCGCTGTGGTGTGCGTTTGGTGGGTGTCCGTGAATGGCGGTTAGGTCGAGCAATTGGGGACCCCATCACTCTGAATTTGCCACTCGGAACTGGAGATACACCATGAGATGGAGTGAACCTACCAGAAAGACGCTTTGGCTGTTTTCCAGGCGTCGGAGGGCCTGGGCGCTGATAAGCAGGACCTGTGCGAACCTGGAAATATTTTCAAAATCTGGATAACAGTGAAGTGTTGCCATGGGTGACAACAGCCATGCTATGGCATAGTTACATACAGTGGGGATATGCTTTTAGTTTTTATTTAACTCTCTGCACAACGAAGAGTGATGTGGTCAATATCACACCGCCTTTCCTTCCTCATCGCCAGGTCCTTATTTCTATATAAATGTTGACTGCAGTGCCTCCAACTAGAGCCAAACTATTTTTCTTAGCATTTGCATGGAGTGAAGCGTTAGCGTCTTCATACTTCATGGCTGCTACAGCATTTGAGATAGTGATGCCAGCAACTTTCCTCACTGCCTTTGTTTTCCTAAGGAAGCTCCAGGTACCAATTTTTTGAGGCTGGGGTGAACCCTGGTGCTGGTTGGTCCGAAACAATTCTGTGAAATTGAACCAGGGACCTTCCGATTGCCAAGCAAGTCCACTAACCACTACACCACCATGGCACCAGCCAAACGATCTTCTTCACCGTGAAGAGACTTGTCGTGGCGTGATAGCCTGCATACTCTTGACCACCACCAGAGCTATACCAGCGGGAGTTTTACTCCTGGCAAGTCCAATCAAGCTGGGAAGGTCTGCGCTGGTAGGGGTCAGACGAAACTTGCACCCTGGTCCACCAGTGTGGGGGCTGGAGCATGGGGTCAATGACCCCATCTCCATAAAAAAATGGTAGTGTTACAGAACAGATAGAGAAGCCTTGAAATTGGATGGATAAAAATAAATCCAACCTTGGAATGTCAAAAATATTATACCAGCCAAACTATGGTAAAGAAAAATTAGCATTATCAACAACTGGATTATTGACACAAATTTATTTTTAAAAAAAACAAAAAACCTCTGAACTAGAAGTACTGGGAAAACTTGTACAACAAAATTTATAAACTTTTAAACTATGATGACAAACCTAAAGCTAATCATAAAATTACCCAGCAAAATTTAAATCTGAAGAACACAATATTCAGCTGTTTTCCACTAAGGAATGCAAGAGAATTAGACTCACTGGCACTTTAAAAAAAAAAAAAACTAAAGCTCCAATTTAATAACTGAACAACAATTTCTTTTTAAACTAAACTTTTAATAAAAAAAAAAAAAAAGGCAAACAAGAAGAAAAAAAAAAACATTGCAAAAGGACAAAAAGAATGGGGCGTGAATTACTCTTGAGATTTTTCAAGGAAAATGACAGACACTGGTAAATAAACAGATAAAATACAAGCAATATATCTCTCTCTAATAAGATGAAGCCATTAGAGTATTGTTCCAATATGTACTTAGATGGTTCAATTGCTAATCTTAGTATCATAATTTTTACAATTAGATGAGGAAAATGGAACTTTAAAAAAAAAAAAAAAAAAAGCCCATTTCATAGCTTTTATTAATTACCAAAGTTATACTGTGGTGATTATATTAAGAAGATTCTAAAACTGAATCAGGTGTAAAAAAAAAAGATTTAAAATGTTCTTTAAAATTTTCTTAGCACATGAAAATGTCTTATTTCCCCCAAAACCGTCACTTCTGTTGGGCACAAATTATTTATATTAACTGTTATTAGCACGTTCTTAGATATATGAAACAAATGAGAACATCCTTGTACTCACTACAACTTGGGTTAACAGAAAATTTATACAAATGTCTTGCATCCTTCCCGTGCCACTAAATGTCACATAGAGCTCGCATGGTATATTGCCAAGATTTCCTGTTTTCGGCAAACTTTTCAACCTCATCAAGGGCCTCTTAACAATTTCCTCTTTAGAGTTTCACATGGTCAACCTCTTTTTCTTTGGCCTTGTGTGTTCACTTGACAACTTGTTTTGGGATTCTCTGGTTGTTTCTTCTCAGCACATGATCGACATATGTCCATCTTCTTTTTCTGATTGCCCATGAGACAGGTTGTTGTCTGTTCACCTGTCTTATCTCTGGGATGTTATGCCCACTGAAATGGCCTCTCTTAAAAAAGTACTCTTTAGAGTTTCATGTGGTCAACCTCTTTTTCTTCTGCCTGTTGTGTTCCATTTGATAGCTTGTTTGGGGATCCTCTGACTGTTTTTTCTCATCACGTGACTGACATACGTCCATATTCTTTTTCTGATCACCCATGAGACAGGTTGTTGTTTGCTCATCTGTATTATCTCTGCGTTATTCATGAATTCGTTCCACTTTATACAGAGTATTTTCCTTAGGCATTTGTTTTCAAAAAAAGTCTAACTTCTTGTCTACTTCTTTAGTGTTTTCCATAACATAAATGAGGGTGGATATTACATTTGAATTGAACAGTTTTAACTTGGTTTTTGTGATTATAACTTTTGAATGCCATATGTTCTCAAGATTCTTGAAGGTCAATGCAGCTTTTGACATTCGAATTCTAACTTCCTTTCTAGTGTCACCATCCTGGTCTATGTAGCTATACAAACAAGGCTAGACAAAACAGGAAAGTCTCTAAAAAGGTTAAATTCTTCAAATATGAACCGAGGCCTTGGCACAGTGAAGTTATAAAGCACAGTACTGCAGGGTTAGCATTTGAAAAATTGTAGACAAAGCACCTAGAAGGATACACAACCTTTGCACTAGTTCAAGCAAAACTAACACAGCTCTAAGTAGCAAGCTTAGAACAGGCTATGAAAGGGCAAAACTAAACAGATGAAGATTTAGTGAATATAAATCATTATTCATATATATATATATATATGAACTTTAAGTGCCCAGGGCACATGGGGCTTCCGCAAGGGTTTTCCACAAACGCTTTGCCTTTTTTTCTGCTCTTACCCAGGTGAGCCTTCTATTGCCCAACATCCTCTCTGTTGTTATTTTCCACGTCTCATTTGGTCTACCCTTACTTTTGTTCCCCTGTGGTGTCCATCTTAGTGCTATTTTTGGTAATGAGTTGTCAGTCATTCGTAGCAAATGTCCCAACCATCGCCAGCGTCTTTCCTCAATAACTGTTGTCAGTGGCTTCATTTGCATTTCTGCCAACAAGATGTTATTTCTTATGGTGTTTGGCCAAAATATTTTTTCTAATTCTTCGTACACATTTAGTCAACTTCTTTTCTATGGTTTTGGTGATTTTCCAGCACTCACTTCCATAGTGTAGTACACTTAGAACATTACTCTTAAATATCCTGATTTTCGTATTCATGCTTAGTTTTTTAGATTTCCATATAGTCTGCAGCACTACAAAAGCCTGGTTTGCTCTAGTAAGTCTGCTGTTGATGTCCTGTGTGCTGTCTCCATTTTCTACTACTCTACTGCCAAGGTATACAAATTCATCGACCTCCTCTACTAACTTGCTATCTACTCTGAGTACATATATATATAGAGAGAGAGCAAAAAAACGGGAATAAAAAAAATACTACATCTACTGAAAGAAAAAAAAAGTGAAGTATACCACAGAATAGTAATAAACAGTTCCATCTGGTGGTATTTCATCAGATTTTTGCTGAGAAAAAAGAAAAGAAATGATGAATGCTAATGAATGACAGCAAGCACTGGGTATTGTTCTTATCTTTTTTTCTTTTTCCAGATTCTGATGAACGATAAATGACAATTCAGCTTCAACTGATTAAGGTCACAACTGATAACAGGTAAATAGGGCAAGCCATATATTTATTATCAGTAGCACCATTAATGGTAGCATATTTAACATCTGAACTTCCATTTATATTTTTCTCTGTGCATGCTTCTGGTGTGACGTGCAAGATGGCGGACATTTTTTTAACACCCCCGCCGGCATGCAGAAATCAGCGGAATTATGCTTAATCTGTTACATATCCTGTACTGGGAGTTGGGCATAAGGCTAACAACCTTAACCTGGGACCTATCTAGAGGCAACTCCAGATGGGAAAAAAAATATCGTTACGGAAACTCGCAGAGAAACCAACCGTGCAACAGGATGTCAACTCCGAAAAGCTCAAATTAGTAGGCATAAAATCCCTTGAGGAGGATAAAAAGCTCACCGAAAACAGGAAAAATTGGCAAACTATCTTGCAAGCCCTATGTGGCATTTAACGGCACAGGAAGGATATAAGATGCGTTAACTATTAGAACTAGTTTTTAATTTTGCCAGTTGACACAGCACTGCTACAAAATCAAGACAATTTTAAATCCAGATTTTTAGAACCTTTCCAATGCTAGGAAGATGGACAACATTACTTGAACAAATGAAACAAATATGCTATGTAGATTTAGTGTGATGAAAGGTAAAACTTATTTAACAGTTAGTTTGCTGGGAAAACAAAAGACATCCTCTGAAAGTGTTGTTGAACACAATATATCAACTGAAATCACAAAGAAAAGACAACTAAGAATTTTTAAGCATACCATAATAATCTCTCAATCATTGTACAATTAAAAATAATAATGAAGATGATGAAAGCAAGGAAGAAATAACACATTCATGGCTTCATTAAAAAAAAAAAATAAAGAACTTGCACCTTGTAGTTTTCTTCTGTTTGAGATTTCAAATTTTAAACTACAACGTAAGTAAAATATTGCAATCATAAATTTTCTCTGCAAAAGCAAGACAGAAGTGTTTATTGTAAGGTTCTTTGTGTGGTATTTGGTCTGGTAGCTAAAAAGAAAGAATCTGAGAGACTGTATAACTCCTAAGATGTGTAATCAGCAAATTACAAGACAATTATTATTACCTGTTTTGGAGGACTTTCTCCTGGCAATTCTTCACCAATAGGAGCTTTCCTCTTACTAAACTTTGATGATTCTTTTGCCAGCTCTTTCACTGTGCTTGTTTCATCTTTCGAGTTTCTGAGATAGGGTGCCTGAAATCAGATTAACAAGGAGCTTGTTTGTAATATTACACACAACAACTGAAACACTACAGAACACTAGTGATAATTAAACAGAAAGATGCAGTAGAAAAAAAAGTACAAAAATGTTGTAGGAAAAAGCAAACAGAAGGGAAGACGAGAAAATACAACAAAGAAATGCCCTCAACTCCAATTATCAAATAAAAAGAAATAAGCAGCATAAAAAAAATAAATAAATAACCACACAAATCAATTCTTCTCCATTTCAAATAAAATATAAAATAAAATGGAAATGTTCAGAAGAGAAAAAAATGACAAGGACAATGCCATCATGGAATATGTGATGTGAGCTGGATGTTTGTGACTCGCCCTGTATTATTAACATTATAAAATGCTTCATAATATCCAAGGTATACAAAGGTACATCTTTACAACAGAAAATGAAAGTTCACCTATGAACTCTGCATACAAATCAACACCAGAAACTCTAACAGGATACTGGCAACAGCAGAGGAGGACAGTTATAAACTGAAGAAAAAACTAATGTTGATGGTAAGTAAACTTACCTTTCCTCTTTTGCTTGGCATGAGACTCAGGCGCAGTGAATCATCTGAAAACTTCTCCTTGCCTACGGCCTGCATCTCCACAGGGTAGGCACTCTTCATATGTGGGAGGTACATTGTGTTTCTGCGCTGTAGTTCACTTAATCTGTTCCACTCAAACTCTGGAACGTCTGGCTCATTTGCACAAGATGAAGCAGTGGGGAAAATTCCAGCTAAAAATAAACATGTCTGGAATTTACAAATCAATTTTTTACGACATTTAAGCAGCAATGTTTCATGCTGTACTAAGGCAAAATTTTAGCGGGGCCTAAGCATGAAGTGGCCAGTGCACTTGCCTCTCATGGCAGGGTCAGTGGTTTAAATCTGGCCTGAGGGGCCCTGGTTACCCAGTCGTAAAAACTGGTACCTAGCTCCTACTGCCATGTGTTCTGGGAATGCAGTATGACTGATGGCAGCCACTTCAAAATTTTAAAGCTAAAGAATTGCTCAACAGAACTTACTTTTTTTTTTTTTTTAAACTGGACACTACTGAGATAGCACAGAAGCTCTATGCAGAACAATGTATTACAATGTTCAGAAACTAGCAAAGAAAAGGACTTTCATAATTTTAGAATGATATCCTGATTTTGAAAGCACTGCCATTATATATCAGCATCAAAATTTTTCTCAAGAATCCTTAAAAACAAGAAATACCTGGTATTCCTAGAAAAGACCTGTTGGACTGTGCTGATGAAGTGGAACAGATACTCAAACGATCCTCTGTCTGCTTATTCTTTCCTGCAGCCTTCGCTTGTAGCTCTGCCTCGTTGGCCAGTGTTTCCCTTTGATATGAGAGGAAAAAAAAATAGTTTAGGAAAGTGTAGGCTACTGTGCCTACTGAATTTACTTCAGACCTTAACTGCTCTCTCCCAGTGCATACTATTTTTCATTCTTTATAATTGTTTCTATACATCTTAATCAATCTACACTAGCAATAACGCAAAAAAGAAAACATGCTACATTACTTTCAGCCTGCCAGAACTGAAAGACATAACAATACAGGTGTCACAAAGATGACTGTTAACAGCATGGTGAAAACTGCCACTGGCAGTTCATGAAAAGATATGTTTTAGCTAATAACCTGAGTTTTGGAGGAGACAGCGATATAAACTAGATGATATCAGGTAGGCACTTCTGGTCTTAAGACATAAGATAAAAGAGGAATGGTATTAGTTAATCTCACCTCTAGGTATATAAATAGCATTTTGTTTATTTTGCTTAAACTCATGTCCTACTTCTGTGTCGGGAGGTAATTACAGTATATTTATATTATACTTTTTCAGAACTTGGTTGACTATTGTATGAGGCAGGAAGAAAAGGAAGGGAACAAGGACATCAAAATCTTTGAGGCACTGAGATGGGGCATGATCCAAAAAAGTTTGAGAGCAACTGCTCTAGGTATACAAACAGCTTTTTTTTTTTTTTTTTTGCCTTATCTCTGTTGTTTTTTTTTAAAGTAAAATTTAAAATAAAATAACTGCAGTTATTTAGTTATGTTCTGTAGTTGGGAGTTTGTACATAATTTTAAACTGCAGTAATTGGAGAGACAAATTTTTTTTATTTACCTTCTCAACATAACGACATCTCCAGATATTATAGTCTCATTAGGACTTGATTTACTACCACTGCTGCCTGTAAACAAAAGTATAGTGGAACAGTGATTAGCCCATGCTTCACAATATTTGACTGTTCACTGCCTGCACACTATATTATGCTCTAAGTATGAATACCTGCTTACCACCTGCATCTCAATGGATGTTGATAAAATGGTGAACAAACGAAATAATACAACGTGTATTAGTGGACAGGAGTAGAACTGTTATTAGTGGCCTGTCTTTTTATGCTAAAAGTTATGGGGTTATAGCTTGCATACATGTGACCTTTATATGATCCCACTGTGAAATCATGTATCTTATAGAAATTAATGCCGGGGAAAGGAGCCTCCAGAAACGAAGAATGTGTCAGGAGGGCAGGCAAGGCACACTTCAAATATGGATGATCTTCTTCTTTGTATGCACACTGAAGACAGTGGTGTAGACTGACCTGGCCAAAACTTTGTTTTCCAGCCTCTGGTGGCTGTACTTAACTCTTTGTATGCTTTGTGACGTGCCGTGCGTGGATTATGGAGCCATCAGAATGCTATGTTCCGTACAGTGCGATGGTTGTGTGTTGCTCTCTAGTTTTGAAGTTAAAGTATACTTAAAACTGGCAGTTCCACTTCCTTCTGGAACACATTTCTTGACACAATGTGTGTGGGTCAGCTTGAATTCAGAGCCGTTGTGTGTTAATTTAACTTGTCACTAGGTTTTTGTTTATCAAAAAATATGGCTTCCAGTGGTAGTTTATCTAGTCCAGAGCAGCGTATTTCTGCATTACAAGCTCAAAATTTAATTCAAAAGTGTCTAGACTGCGGTGAAGAGGATGCAGTAGTATTTTGAATTTTCTGACCCACATGGTGCTGATTCAAAGGATGAGGATCATGTTCTTTTTTTGGTTCAGCAGCAAAACGTGCTAGAAGGGTAGCTGGTGATACTACTTCTCAGCCTTTTGCTACTACTAGCTGTAATATCGCAGTAAGTAATACTGGAGATTGTGTAATTTTAAAAATTAAATGTTGTAAATAGAATGCTTCAAATTAAAAAAAAAACATGGCCTGTTTTCTGGTAAATATTAATCACTGCCCACTTATTTTCATGTAATTATTATCTATCCACTTGGTGTTTTTAGTTTACTGTATATGCATAGCGTATGTTTTCATGTAAATTTTGGAAGATATGTGAAGAAAAGGTGCTTGTGTGCATTTTTATTCATTATGGATATATTTGACCAAGGATAGTGGATTAACTTAAGGGGTAAGCCAAAAAAACATTCCAATTTCTTCATTTTCCATTCTTTCTTCTCAGTTCTTAGCTATTTTTTCTGTTGTATACAAATAACATACGAACAATTTTATTAGAAAAACAAAATAGAATTTTCCTGTTTAAACTAATGTATAATATCTCTCTCTCTCTCTGAACCTTAAGTGCCCAGGGCACATGGGGCTTCCGCAAGGGTTTTCCATGTGTCCTGGGCACTTAAGGTTCAGAGAGAGAGAGAGATATTATACATTAGTTTAAACAGGAAAATTCTATTTTGTTTTTCTAATAAAATTGTTCGTATGTTATTTGTATACAACAGAAAAAATAGCTAAGAACTGAGAAGAAAGAATAATAATATGTCATACTACAAATCAGACTGTGCCTTTGTCATTCTTTTAAATGTGACAACCATGCCACTCCACATTGTGAAATTTACTCCCCTTCGGTATTTTGAGGGAAAAACCCCCAGTATACAAAGAGTTAACCCCCTTCTCCATGTCATATCCAGCATGCAACGCTGGCTGGCCAGACAGCTTTTTGAGACAGTTTCACAGAGACATTGCGACTTTGGGATGAGGAATCTGATGAGTGCCTCAATGATATCCATTTCCCACCACCTATAGTCTGCTGGCTCTGTTTTGTTTACATCAATCTGATAGCCATTGTTGTAAAGACCCATAGGCTTGTCACATCCTGGATTCATTGGTTTCACATCAAATTTTCCTCAACCCCGCCGGCAATTTCCTTGTCCCCATCCATCCACCAACTTGACACTGCATCTTTAAAAAAAAAAAAAATTATTATTATAATTAATGTTGATTGCTACAGGTTTCTGGGCTACAGAAGGAGGTCAGAGTTTTTAAGCAAAGAGATCTATTTTCCCTGTCTCACAAAGACTACGTTAAGCATGTTCTTAACACACTTGTTCCCAGAGGTAATATGGATGATAAAAGAGAAGGACACAAAATCTGTCCAAAACTGAATTTAAAAAAAAAAAAAAGATCTACACAATTACAACAAATGTACTACTTTCAGTTCCTGAACTAAAACATACCCGATGAGAACCTTGTTCTGGGTCTTAAGTCTCTCTTTGTACTGAAAGAACTCCTGCTGTCAATCGAGTCATCTAGGCTGTCATATGCTGGAAGATGAGACAAATATGGCTAAGGTATCTCAGATCATACATTTGGCATTGCAAAAAAAAAACAAAAACAAACAAAAACAAAACAAAAAAAAACTGAGATTTACAAACACAAGTATCTCAGCCATAAATGTAAGAACAATCACACTTCAGTTTTCTTACATGCCACAAACAGCATGCACACGCACACTGACAATCATGAGAAATTTCAAATAGCTAAATTTCTAAATGGGAATGGTGAATGTTGTGTTCTTCTTATATTTCTTAGTCAGTGATTCTGTCAGGAATTTCTTACACTAGCACAACTGTACATGTCTCTCATCTTGCCTGAAGAACTTTACAAAATACCGATTTTAACAACATTCGGTACATCAAACTTTTTTTTTTTAAACTTTCAAATCAAAAACACTTAAAAAATAGCAGGAACTAAATGTTTGTGTGAAGTTGTTTTTTTTAAAATCTTATTTGCAAAGAGATTTAATACACATGATAAGCCAAAGTCAAAACTGGCTGATGCTCTTCCAAGCAAAATATAATGTCACTCAGAATAATACCAATAACTCCAGTCTTCTCATTAGCATGAAAGATCTAAGTGTGGTGCACATACTCTGTAACACAGAAGAGAACCCTGATGAATGGAAGTAACAGTGACAGCAGAGCTAGAACCTATCATTTTTTAATCTAAGAGATGACACCAAAATTGATCTAGCCATTCTCTCTCTCATGGTAATTTTTTTTTTTGACATCAAGTATAAGGAATGTGTGTGGGAAAAATACAGCTTTCTATCTGATGACAATTTCTGCTGTAGTCTTGGACATTTGTCTCTGCTCTAGTTGATCAAGAAAGTTCCCACTCCCTCCCTGCCTCTAATGCTGAAAGCTTCACAAGTTCACTGCATTTTAGTTGTGTTTCTTCAGCTTTCAAATGCTGTGCTATGCTAAATCTGGAGCCATTCCATTAGCAAGATGCTCAGTTAGTCAGTCATTTGAGTGTCCCTTGCGAAACTGCCTCTTTAACAGCTCTCCTTTTGGCCTCTCGGTTGTAAGCAGCATGTCCTGCTGCATCCATTGGCAGATTGTCTACGATGTTTTGGAGTTATCTACGCCTTGGTCTTCCTCTCTTTATTTTTCCCATTATGTACCCTTCTAAGACTGCCTTCTCTAAATTATCATGACAAAATATTTAAGTTTTCTCTCTTTAATCTTCTTTACTAGCTGACCCTCTTCAATATTAAGTTCTTGTACTACAGATATATCTGTTCTTTTTTGTGCCCATGACATTTGAAGAACTCTTCTATAGCATTTACATTCAAAAGCATTTATGTGTTCCTCAGCTGTTTTGTTAAGTGTCCAGGTATCACAGGCATATGTTGCCGTAGGAAAGATGCATGTCCTTTAAAATCTTATTTTTGTAGTTCTGTCTGTTCCTACCCACAGCTTCTTTAGTTATTTTACTTTTTGAAGAGTGATAGATATCCTCCTTTTAATTTCCCTCATTGTATCTCCATTATTAGTTAGTAATGATCCAAGATATTAAAAAAATTCCACACTTTCAATTTTTCATCACTGATATATATTTCATCTGCCTTATTTGTTTTGTCAGTTGGCCTCAATTTAGTTTTCTTCACACTAAGATAGAGAGGTTTTACTCTTCACTATTCTTACGGACCAACATAATTAGTTTTTCCATTCTTTTGTGTGTTGTGGACTGTAATATTGTGTCATAAGTATGGATTAATTTCACCAGCTATATGCTAAATCTGGTGCCATCCAGGTGAAGTATGTAGTCTTCTCCAGATTCTGACTGGGAGGATAAGGTAAAGGTAATCCTGTCACGCGTTAGAGGCGCACATAGGGGATATGGTGTTAGTGCCTATATTTTCACCGACCTGTCAGCACACTAGAGGGCGATGTAATCAGCATCACACCTGGCTGCCTTTCCTTCAACAGCTCTAGAAGAAGCCAGGTACCCATTTCTACAGTGGACGACTGGGGTACCTCTGGTTCTACCCAAATCCCTGACCTGCGCCTTGAGAGACAAGTGCACTAACCACATCACCACTCAGACGCCCCAAGGTTCTGATGGCTGTTCAGTTTAGTATCAGAAAACTTGAAATATTATTGCATAATAAAACAGTTAACAATCAGATGAATCTACCACAAAGTACAAATGACAAAATGAAAGTTTTTCTACATGCGTGTGATGTTGCGATGTGATGATGCTTATGGGACTGAAGTTTCTTCTCCTTATAGCCTTTCTCTCTCACCTTTTTCCTCAATGATCTGTTTAAAATGGGAGGCATCCCCAAGCAGGGCTGTGCCAGCTTGATCCAGCTGGTGTTGGTATTCTCTCAGCTTTCTGTCAGAATAGTCTAGAGCTGTTTTTAGCTTGTTGACTTCAGATGCTGCAATTGATAATAGATTGCATAGATAAAAAGAGATTACACATCAGAATACAGTTATCAAGAACTATATACCAAAAATGTGATTAAGTTTCAGTTACTCAGTCTGAATAGTTAATTAGTTGATGGATCATCCTCATCTGCATCAGATGATCAGTCCATAAGTGCTCCAATCCCATTCTCAATATTTCCACATTTGGAGGCTGACGATACGAGCTGGGTGATGATTAACCAGTTTCCTCTGCTTCCCACTGTAGGCTCTTGCCTGGCCACTCCACATTATGTTCCAGCAATCTGTTAATGGCTGCAGATTCAGAACTGCTGCTTGACTCAGTGATTCGATTAGCTTCTCTGAATGCATTCAGGATATCAGCCCCGGTCCATTGCCTGTCCACCCTCCACAGTAGCCATGCTAGCAAGTCTGCTCGCTCATTACCTCTCACCCCAGCATGACATGGTATACAAAAATGAAAGAGATTTTTGCCAGCTGTGATCTTCTCAGTGACTCCAGCCAGTGCTTTCACACCCAACCTGACTCTGAACATGTTCACTGAGTTGCTGAGAATACATGTCTGAGTGAAGGTCCATGTCCCCAGCCATGCCGTTGCCTTGGTTACTGCCATGATCTAGTTTGAATAGCACACACAGCCAGAAGGCAATATAGTGTCAGTACTTTAGAAGCAATAGAGTATGGTTCTATACAGTCCAATTTATATATAGACTACAAATGCAAAGAAGAAGAAAAAAACCTTCGATTTTCATGAATATTATAGGGGAAAAAAGTGAATTCAGGCAATTATTTGAAATAAAAAAATACAAAGAATACGCTAGACTATCGTCAAACATGAACTCTACTCACCATATGACTTATTCTCCACTTGCATGCCTTCATATCTGGCCCTCATGTCTTCATATTTGGCAGTGTAGCTCTCCAGACGTTTCTGCATTTTGACATTTGTGTCTCGTTCAATTTGCAGGGCACTGGAGAGGCTTGTGTTGGTCTCCTTCATCTTCAATGCTTGCTGCTCATGACGTTTGGCTTGCTCTTTGAGAATCTTCATGTCATTTTCAGTAGTCTCTAACTGTTTAGTGGAAAGCAAACATTAATTACGGAACATGACGAAATAGGTGGAGTTTTAAAACTACAAGTGGTTCTTAAAATACTACAATGAAGTGAAGTTTTAACCACATATGGGCTAATGTATGGACTTTTAATAACTTAAGTAACTTTTACAATAAAAAACATATTGACTTTCTCTGAACTCTTTTGTTCCAAAATAACACTGGCAGTGTTGGCAGATATTGTTCACCTATGCAAATCAGTGTTCAGAGCGATATTTAGGCAAAGAATCAATAAAATGAAATGCGCATCTCTAATCCTGTTCAAATTTTTATATTACTTCATTCTAGTTTCTCTCTACCAAAGTTTCTTATCATAATTTATTCCCGCAGAGCATGGAAATTAATTCAGAAGAGAAAGAGTTAAAGCTGAAAGATAATCCTTTGCACCAACCTCTCTCTCTGAAACTTAAGTGCCCAAGGCACATTGGACTTCCACATGGGTTTTCCACAAATGCCTATCCTATTGTCTTTTTTTCAGTTCTTGCACAAGCTCAACATCCTCTTTGTTGTTCTTCTCCATGTCTCCTCTGGTCTATCCTTACTTCTGTTCCCCTGTGGTGTCCATCTTAGTGCTATTTTTGGTAGTGAGTTGTCAGTCATCAGGAGCACAAGTCCCAACCATCGCCAGTTAAATGTCTTTCCACCTACTCCTATCTTAATTTTACTATTACCCAGACAAAGTCTAAATCAAATTAAAAATGGCACACTTCTAACACAACCCATATTTTTAAACTGTACAATAAGTTCCCCTCCAAAATATATCAACAAAATTTATTCTGACAGAGCATGGAGATCAATTTAGGAGTGAGAAAGTTAATGTTTATTAAAAAAACTATTAGTAAACTCAACAGAACAGTGAAATAACTGAATATTAAAGGATGTGTCTTAAAGACTAAACAGCAAGAAATGAGATGCTCAGTCACCATACATTTATTTAAACACTGCTGAGATACCAACTGTGATCACATAAGGATAACCAGAAAGTTTCCCCTCCAGCTTCTCGCCTGAACAGAGCAATAAATACCGCAGCAAAGTGTTTAAGACACAGACCTACCTTCATCTTTGTTTCATACTGCATTGTCAAGGATTTAATCTGGCGAAAGAGAGAGAAAAAAAAAAGTAAAACATCTCCTAGCGATTATGTATAGTCTTACAAGCACATACTAAACTAGTCAGTACAAGCAAGCAGAATCATGGAATTTCATTAGTGTGGAATCAGAACAGGCATAATGCCCACAAATGACTAATGTGCACAATATTATAAAATATACAGAAATTATATGATGGTCCCCAGGGAAAGAGGAAACAAGGAAGACCTAACAAACACCTGACATAGCACTCTGGAAGCAGAGATTAAAAAAAAAAAAAAAGATCAACTACACCTAGAGACATAGAAGAAACAGCCTAGGATAGGAATAAATGGAGGGCTCTTGGTGACCTATGCTCCAGATGGGACTAAAGAAGAGGAGAGGATATATATACATATCTTCTTCTTCTTCTTCGTTCGCTTCTACCACCAAAACTGCACTGTGATCCTACTGAATTTACGCCTGTGGTCCTCGTTAGGTCCCGTGGTCTCCTGTGCGGTCCCCGAGATCCACAAGGGTTTCAGAGTATCACAGGGCTTTAGCCTGTATTCTTGGTGGGTCTCTGAAGCGGATTGCATGACACCGTGGTTTTCGTTGCACCAGTTTAGTCCAGAGTTGGACTTTCTCACCGGAAGACCTCGGCGTGTTTAGGATATCAGTGCATCCCGCTGGGTGAGAGGCGGTAGCCCACCCAGGCCAGAGTTGGACCTTCTCACTGGAAAACCTTGACGTGTTTTGAGATACCCGTGTATCACAGCTGGGTGAGAGGTGGTTGCCCATCCAATCCAGAGTTGGACTTTCTCACCGGAAAACCTCAGCGTGATTAGGATACGCAAACATCCCCGCTGGGTGAGAGGTGGTTGCCTATCTAGATTGCCCTGGTCTAGTGTCTCCGACTTCAGCATTTTGCAGTCGTGGCCGCTACCCTTCCTAGTTGTGACCAGGATGGAACTTTTGTCCAGGAGGACGAATCCTCGCCACTAGTGACTTCCACCCCTGGGTTGAGCCGGTTTAGGCATATTATCCCAGTATGGGCATGTTTGGGACGTGACCGACCTCTAGAGCAGAGGTACTGTGACATGCATAGCCTTCAAGATTCACCCCTGGTGTGAGCCGTTTTAGGCAAAATTCACCAGTATGGGTGTATATCAGGCGTGACCGACCTCTAGAGTGGAGGTGGCATGTCTAGCCATCAAGTTCCACCCCTAGTGTGTGCCGGTTTAGGCATATTTCACCAGTGTAGGTGTATTTCGGACGTGGCCGGCCTCTAGAGCAGAGGTGCCGTGGTGTGTATAGCTCTCGCAGCAATACTACTGGACATACCGATTAGACTTCACTTTATCCTTTCCACCACCTTTTCACATCGGCACCGCACAGCAACCTTTATTTCTTTTCCGCATTTACTTCCTTGACCGGGAGGAGCTTCACTCCACGTACGGCATTCAAAGAGTGTCTTAACCTCTGGGACAAGCCGGTTCATGCATTTCACCTGATATGACTGCACTCAGGACGTGGCCGACCTCCAGACCAGAGGTGCCGTGATTTGACTGTTTGCTTCGCTTTATCCTTTCTACCACCTTTTCCGCAGTGGTGCTGCGCGGCAACCCCATTTGCACCTTTCTTCATTGGCAGGGAGGAGCACCGCTCCACGCATGGCAGCTGAAGAATCTCGCCAACAGCAATAAATACATATGATGAAGAGCAAAACTACAGCCACACAATCTAATCAACAAGCTTAGCTGCTCAAAATTAATGCAGTGTATCTATACCAAATTAGTCTGCTATAGCATTTAGAATATTTTTTTTCAAATCCTAACCATACACCATTCCATTAAGAATTTGACCTTTCCTTTTTTTAACAGTGTCAACAGAGATGCACTGTGGAAAATCCTAAGATGGCATGGCCTCCCCCATAAAATAGTTAATGTAATCAAAGCCCTATACGAGGGTTTTCAGTGCAAAGTTATCTGTGGAGAACATACCTCCAGCAGCTTTAGGGTACAAACAGGAGTGAAACAGGGATGTGTACTATCACCAACATTATTTATCTTGGCAGTAGACTGGTTAATGAAGGAGGCAACATCAGACAAACGCAGAGGATTACAATGGACCCTTGACACAGTGCTGGAGGACCTTGACTTTGCGGACGACATTTGTCTATTATCAAGCAGTCACAAAGATATGCAAGATAAAATAAACAAGTTAACCCAGAATGCAAACAACATAGGACTAAAGATCAATGTAGGAAAGACAAAGTTAATGAAGCAAAATGTGAACAACAGAAATGTACTCAGAGTAGATAACAAGTTAGTGGAGGAGGTCAACGAATTTGTATACCTTGGCAGCAGAGTAGTAGAAAATGGAGACAGCACAGAGGACATCAACAGCAGACTTACTAGAGCAAACCAGGCTTTTGCAATGCTACAGAATATATGGAAATCAAATAAACTAAGCATAAATATGAAAATCAGGATATTTAAGAGTAATGTTCTAAGTGTGCTACTCTATGGAAGTGAATGCTGGAAAATCACCAAAACCATAGAAAACAAGTTGAATTCTTTCCAGACTAAATGTTTACGTAGAATTAAAAAAATATTTTGGCCAAACACCATAAGAAATAACATTTTATTGGCAGAAATGCAGATGAAACCACTGACAACAATTATTGAGGAAAGACGCTGGCGATGGTTGGGACATGTGCTCCGAATGACTGACAACTCACTACCAAAAATAGCACTAAGATGGACACCACAGGGGAGCAGAAGTAAGGGTAGACCAAAAGAGACATGGAGAAGAACAACAGAAAGGATGTTGAGCAATAGAGGGCTCACCTGGGCAAGAGCAGAAAAAAAGGCGAAAGACAGGCATTTGTGGAAAACCCTTGCGGAAGCCCCATGTGCCCTGGGCACTTAAGGTTCAGAGAGAGAGAGATGTTTAACATAATACTCATATTTCATGTCATAAAGAACACACTTATGAAGGCATCATTATAAAATAAATGACCTGTCTTTTGGTGGTCTCAAGTTGCCTTCTTAAATTATTATGGAACTCATTAGCAGCACTCATTTGGGCATCACACTCTTTAAGCAGTTTGCTCTCTCGCTCCCTGATGCTGTTGTTCTCATCTTGAAGAACTCTGATCTTCTTCTCATGCTCTGTGTTCTGATGCTACAACAGAAGAAAAAAGCTTCTTGTTAATCCTTACTATTTTGTTAAAACATACACCCTTAAATAAAACAAATGATCAATGCATGGTGAATACGGCAGTTACATACGTGGGAATATCCAAAGTCTAGTTTTATTTATATTACTCAGAATAATCTCTGATTCTGAGGAAAAGAGCACATCAGAAGAAATACTATAAAAGTGGTCAGGTGATGTGAAAAAAAAAAAAAAACACTCATTAACCATGTCACTTCAAAACAACACTATCTGGGTTAGTAGAAATGTGTACACGTGTGCAAATCAATGCTCAGAGAAATATTTCAGACAAAGTCTAAATCAAATTAAAAATGGCACACTTCTAACACAACCCATATTTTTAAACTGTACAATAAGTTCCCCTCCAAAATATATCAACAAAATTTATTCTGACAGAGCATGGAGATCAATTTAGGAGTGAGAAAGTTAATGTTTATTAAAAAAAAACTATTAGTAAACTCAACAGAACAGTGAAATAACTGAATATTAAAGGATGTGTCTTAAAGACTAAACAGCAAGAAATGAGATGCTCAGTCACCATACATTTATTTAAACACTGCTGAGATACCAACTGTGATCACATAAAGATAACCAGAAAGTTTCCCCTCCAGCTTCTCGCCTGAACAGAGCAATAAATACCGCAGCAAAGTATTTAAGACACAGACCTACCTTCATCTTTGTTTCATACTGCATTGTCAAGGATTTAATCTGGCGAAAGAGAGAAAAAAAAAAAAAGTAAAACATCTCCTAGCGATTATGTATAGTCTTACAAGCACATACTAAACTAGTCAGTACAAGCAAGCAGAATCATGGAATTTCATTAGTGTGGAATCAGAACAGGCATAATGCCCACAAATGACTAATGTGCACAATATTATAAAATATACAGAAATTATATGATGGTCCCCAGGGAAAGAGGAAACAAGGAAGACCTAACAAACACCTGACATAGTACTCTGGAAGCAGAGATTAAAAAAAAAAAAAAAGATCAACTACACCTAGAGACATAGAAGAAACAGCCTAGGATAGGAATAAATGGAGGGCTCTTGTTGGTGACCTATGCTCCAGATGGGACTAAAGAAGAGGAGAGGATATATATACATATCTTCTTCTTCTTCTTCGTTCGCTTCTACCACCAAAACTGCACTGTGATCCTACTGAATTTACGCCTGTGGTCCTCGTTAGGTCCCGTGGTCTCCTGTGCGGTCCCCGAGATCCACAAGGGTTTCAGAGTATCACAGGGCTTTAGCCTGTATTCTTGGTGGGTCTCTGAAGCGGATTGCATGACACCGTGGTTTTCGTTGCACCAGTTTAGTCCAGAGTTGGACTTTCTCACCGGAAGACCTCGGCGTGTTTAGGATATCAGTGCATCCCGCTGGGTGAGAGGCGGTAGCCCACCCAGGCCAGAGTTGGACCTTCTCACTGGAAAACCTTGACGTGTTTTGAGATACCCGTGTATCACAGCTGGGTGAGAGGTGGTTGCCCATCCAATCCAGAGTTGGACTTTCTCACCGGAAAACCTCAGCGTGATTAGGATACGCAAACATCCCCGCTGGGTGAGAGGTGGTTGCCTATCTAGATTGCCCTGGTCTAGTGTCTCCGACTTCAGCATTTTGCAGTCGTGGCCGCTACCCTTCCTAGTTGTGACCAGGATGGAACTTTTGTCCAGGAGGACGAATCCTCGCCACTAGTGACTTCCACCCCTGGGTTGAGCCGGTTTAGGCATATTATCCCAGTATGGGCATGTTTGGGACGTGACCGACCTCTAGAGCAGAGGTACTGTGACATGCATAGCCTTCAAGATTCACCCCTGGTGTGAGCCGTTTTAGGCAAAATTCACCAGTATGGGTGTATATCAGGCGTGACCGACCTCTAGAGTGGAGGTGGCATGTCTAGCCATCAAGTTCCACCCCTAGTGTGTGCCGGTTTAGGCATATTTCACCAGTGTAGGTGTATTTCGGACGTGGCCGGCCTCTAGAGCAGAGGTGCCGTGGTGTGTATAGCTCTCGCAGCAATACTACTGGACATACCGATTAGACTTCACTTTATCCTTTCCACCACCTTTTCACATCGGCACCGCACAGCAACCTTTATTTCTTTTCCGCATTTACTTCCTTGACCGGGAGGAGCTTCACTCCACGTACGGCATTCAAAGAGTGTCTTAACCTCTGGGACAAGCCGGTTCATGCATTTCACCTGATATGACTGCACTCAGGACGTGGCCGACCTCCAGACCAGAGGTGCCGTGATTTGACTGTTTGCTTCGCTTTATCCTTTCTACCACCTTTTCCGCAGTGGTGCTGCGCGGCAACCCCATTTGCACCTTTCTTCATTGGCAGGGAGGAGCACCGCTCCACGCATGGCAGCTGAAGAATCTCGCCAACAGCAATAAATACATATGATGAAGAGCAAAACTACAGCCACGCAATCTAATCAACAAGCTTAGCTGCTCAAAATTAATGCAGTGTATCTATACCAAATTAGTCTGCTATAGCATTTAGAATATTTTTTTTCAAATCCTAACCATACACCATTCCATTAAGAATTTGACCTTTCCTTTTTTTAACAGTAACAATATAATGGTGACTCAGTATAAAGAGGTCCTTTGAGTTCAAAATATTCAACCACACTGTACATGAGACTGCTAATGTAAGGGGAAACCACCCTGACATGTACACATGGCAGCTGCCATTTAGCAACTTATCATTCACTATAGTTATGCAGCAGTAAGTCCAAAGAATCTGACGCGGACTCCCACAGGAGCAAAAAAAGTCATGGGACTTGGAGAAGTACAGCAGACTGAATGCTAGTAAACAAAGGATTGACGCAGACAGCCAAGAAGGACCCACAAAAGTGGATTTCTCCTGCTACCAGCAGTCCCATGTGTCTTGGGCATGGACAGGACAAGAGATAGAAAGAAGGATAGAGGATATAGCCAGTAAAATATTGAGCCATATCACTTTAACTGAAGAGTCTACAGTTGGATGAAACAACTGCAGCAGGATCTGAAGAGGATAATTTGGGACGTGCAGGCTGTCCAAGTTGTACATGGGTCAACATTCTAAACACATTACAGAGAATCAGGAACTCAGTGCAAAAACAACTTGCAAGACTTGAAGAGAGAACATTTAAATAATTTAATGAGGCAATTGAAGTTTGATAGGAAAATATCTAACAAACTGTAGTTTATTTGCCCAGTTTAGAATCTTAAGATAGAACTGCTGGTCAAGAAAGATTTCTTTTAAAGAAAAGTATATGCAAACAATATATAATATATAAAAAGAAAGATTTTAGCAAAGACTAAAACAAAAACATATAACTCCTACCTCTAACTCAAGTTTCTCTTTTTCCACTTCCAGAGTGCCAGAAATCTCTTTCAGCCGAGCTGTGGAGGCCTTGTGAAGCTCCTCAGTTACTTGCTTGAGATGAACTTCATGCTCTGACCTCAGAGCATCAATCTGAGACTTGAACTCTGCTTCCTGCTTAGCCAATGCCCTCATCTCAGACTTCCTGGCAGTTTCCGCTAGTTTCTCTCTCTCTGCTTCCAAAGACATAGAAACTTCTTCATAACGACCTACATAATTTGTGAGCTCCACATTAACTTGCTGCAGGTGAGTTTCATGCTCCAGTCTCAGAGCATCAATCTGAGACTTGAACTGTGCTTCCTGCTTAGCCAATGCTCTCATCTCAGATTCCCTGGCAGCTTCTCTGCACCGAGTCACTGCCCTTGCGTGCTCCTCACCTACTTGCTTCAGATGTGCTTCGTGCTCAGATTTTAGAACAGCAATCTGAGACCTAGAGTCTGCTTCTTGCTTAGCAAGTGCTCTAATCTCAGACTCCCTGGCAGCTTCAAATTTCACCTGCAGATTATCCAGCATGTCTCTTCTGTCCTCTTTACAACGAGCAAGTTCTGACGTTAATTCAAATAATTTTGTGCTCATTTCTTTCTGAACTGAATCTTTTTCCGATATAACTTTCATTTTGTCTGCTAATTCTTCAGTCTTTTGGTGTAGGGATACTTTTAGTTCCTCCATCTGTTGAAGAGTGACTTCCTTATGGGAAAGCTCTTCTTGAACTCTGTGGAGATCTTCTGCCGTCTCTAACAGAACTTTATTTTTGTTCTCCAGTTCATCACTGGTCACTCTGAGTACTGTACATTTTTCATCCAGTTCTTTCTTTAGTGAATGTATTTCTGCCTTCATCTCTTCCATCTGTCTTGAATTTTCCTGAATCTGTTCAGTAAGCTCCACCACTTCATCTGATTTCAGTCTGCTGGCTGTGGTCTGTTCTTCCAACTGACAGTTCAGTTCAGAGATAGATGACTCTTTTGATTGTAAAATTGCAGTGAGATCACTTATAGAACTGTTCTGTTCCTCCACAGTAACTGACAGCTGAGATATATTCTGTTCTTGGCTCCGAATCTTGTCTTGAAGTTTGGCTGTGACACCTTTGCTTTCGACAAGTTCAAGTTCTAGGTTAGAAAACACTGACTCCTTCACTTCCAGCTCATTTCTAAGATCATTCATCTGTTTGGTCTCCTCCCGCAATGATAAGGCCTCTGAACTCTTAAGCTTCAAGGCTTCTGTCATATCTTCACAAGCAGCAGATTTTACAAGTAGCTGCTCTTTTAACTCTGCTACCTCCTTCTTTAAGTCAGCAATTTCCTGACAAAGACTTGCATTTTCTACTTCTTTAAGCCTGAGGTGTTCTTGGGCTGTGTCTCTTTCTGCTTTAAGTTTAGCAATGGCGCCTGCAGTGTCTCCCTTAAGCTTGGAAAGTTCCAGACACAGCTCTTCATTTTCCACTCTCTTACACTTCAGTTGCTCTATTGTTGTGTCTCTATCAATCTCAAGTTTGGATATTGTTTCACATTTAACAGAATGCTCGCTTTGGAAGATGTTCACTTCCTTTTCTTTGCTCTTCAGAGCATCTTCCAGGTGAGTTTTTTCCTCAGAGAGAGCTGTCAATGCTTGATTCTTGGAGAGCAGTTCCTTTTCAAGAGCTGAAACTTGCTGTGTCAGAGATGAGACTGTGCTCCTGTGTTCTGAGCAGGCTTTCTCCTTGTCTTCCACCTGAGCTATTAACATTTCAATTTGCTTCTCCAGTTCATGCTGTAGCTGCTCACTCTGTTGATTTTAGAATCCTTCACCTCCTTAAGTTCAGTCTCAAAACTACTAAGCTCTTTCTTCATTTGTCTCTTTCCCCCTGTGTCCTTAGCAGCTCCTCTGAATACTTTGCATTTAAATCTTCCAGCTGCTTGAGATGAACCGATTTCTCCTCTACTAATCCCCTCAGCTTGTGCAGTTCCTGGGTCAGCTCAGACTGCTCCCTGCTGCTATCACTTACCTGGTTTCTCACATGCTGAAGCTCTGACTCAGCTGTACCAAGCAAAAGCTCATACCTCTCTTTCTCACACCTTAGCTCTTCACATGTACTCTGTAGATTCTTCACTGACTCTGCATGGGATACCTCTCTTGACTGGAATTCTAACAGTTCTGTACTCTTAACTTCAAGAGCTCCTTTCAGCTCTTCAACAGAACTGGACTCTGCAGCCAACTGCCCTTTAACCTCAACTAGCTCACTCTCCAGCTTGCCCACTACCTGACAAAGCTTCTCAATTTCCACCTTTTTACATCCAAGCTCTTCTTGTAAAGTATTTCTTTCAGTTTCAAGTCTGCAAGTGGCTTCAGAAACTTCTTCCTTGAGTTTGGAAACTGTCTGAGAAAGCTCTTTCTCTTCCACTTCCAAATATGCAAGTTGTTCTCGAAGAATACCATTATCAGTCTCCAAACCTGAAAGGGTGAGGCTCTTCACAACAAGATCATTCTGCACACTGCCCAAGTCTTCTTCCTTCTTCTGCAGAACATTCTCTAAGTGCATTTTTGTTTCAGAAAGTGTTACTAGCTCCTGACTTTGGGTCTGTAATTCAACCCTGAGTTTGGACACTTCTTCGGAGCTGACAGAAAGCTCATTTTTCAAACTCATCACTTCCTCCTCTTTCCTGCGCAGGACATCTTCCAGTGATACTTTCGTCTCTAAAAGAGTCACAAACTTCTGACTCAGAGATTGTAGCTCATCATCAAGCTGGGTCATGGTTTCAGCCTTCACAGTAAGTTCATTTTGTGAGCTCTTTAGTTCTTCTTCTTTCTTCCGCAAAACATTCTCCAGATCACCATTACTATCGGAAAGAGTCATTAACTCAGCCTCAAGTTTGGATATGGCTTCAATCTTAGCAGAAAGTTCACTTTCTAAATTATTTAGTTTCTCTTCTTTCTTCTGCAGAACATTCTCCAGATCGCCATTACCATCAGAAAGAGTCATTAGCTCAGCCTCAAGTTTGGACATGGCTTCAGTCTTAGCAGAAAGTTCACTTTCTAAATTATTTAGTTTCTCTTCTTTCTTCCGTAGAACATTCTCCAGATCACCATTATTATCAGAAAGAGTCATTAACTCAGCCTCAAGTTTGGACATGGCTTCAGTCTTAGCAGAAAGTTCACTTTCTAAATTATTTAGTTTCTCTTCTTTCTTCCGTAGAACATTCTCCAGACCACCATTACTATCAGAAAGAGTCATTAACTCAGCCTCAAGTTTGGACATGGCTTCAGTCTTAGCAGAAAGTTCACTTTCTAAATTATTTAGTTTCTCTTCTTTCTTCCGTAGAACATTCTCCAGACCACCATTACTATCAGAAAGAGCCATTAACTCAGCCTCAAGTTTGGACATGGCTTCAGTCTTAGCAGAAAGTTCACTTTCTAAATTATTTAGTTTCTCTTCTTTCTTCCGTAGAACATTCTCCAGACCACCATTACTATCAGAAAGAGTCATTAACTCAGCCTCAAGTTTGGACATGGCTTCAGTCTTAGCAGAAAGTTCACTTTCTAAATTATTTAGTTTCTCTTCTTTCTTCCGTAGAACATTCTCCAGACCACCATTACTATCAGAAAGAGCCATTAACTCAGCCTCAAGTTTGGACATGGCTTCAGTCTTAGCAGAAAGTTCACTTTCTAAATTATTTAGTTTCTCTTCTTTCTTCTGCAGAACATTCTCCAGACCACTATTACTATCAGAAAGAGTCATTAACTCAGCCTCAAGTTTGTACATGGCTTCAGTCTTAGCAGAAAGTTCACTTTCTAAATTATTTAGTTCTCTTCTTTCTTCCGTAGAACATTCTCCAGACCACCATTACTATCAGAAAGAGCCATTAACTCAGCCTCAAGTTTGGACATGGCTTCAGTCTTAGCAGAAAGTTCACTTTCTAAATTATTTAGTTTCTCTTCTTTCTTCTGCAGAACATTCTCCAGACCACTATTACTATCAGAAAGAGTCATTAACTCAGCCTCAAGTTTGTACATGGCTTCAGTCTTAGCAGAAAGTTCACTTTCTAAATTATTTAGTTTCTCTTCTTTCTTCTGCAGAGCATTCTCCAGATTTGTCCTTTCATCAGAAAGAATGTTTAGAGAGTGATTCTGGGAGAGTAGCTGGGCTTCAAGTCTAGACACATCTTCAGTCTTGACATCAAGATCACTCTGGACAATGTTCAACTCTCCATCTTTCTTCTTCAGAGCATCCTCTAGATTTGCTTTAGCCTCAGATAGTGTTACTAGAGAATGATTCTGAGATTCAATCTGGTCCTCAAGTCTGGACACAACTTCAGCTTTAACAGCAAGATCATTCTGTAAAGCTTTCAGTTCTCCATCTCTGATGTGGAGAACATCCTCCAAATGGGCTTTGACCTCAGAAACAGCCACCAGCTGCTGACCCTGGACTTGCAGCTGAGCCTCAAATTTGGACAACATTTCAGTCTTCGTGGAGAGTTCATTTTCCAAACTGTTCACTTCCTTTTCTTTCTTCAAAGCATGACTCTCTCGGTTTGCTCTCTCCTCAAAAAGATTTGCTAGCTCTTGACTTTGAGACTGTAGTTCTGTCTCAAGTTTAATCACAGCTTCAGTCTTAAACGTGAGTTCATTCTGTAAACTATTCAGTTTCTCTTCTTTCTTCTGAAGAACTTCTTCCAAGTTCATTTTCACCTCAGAGATGGTTGTTAGCTCCAGCTTCTGGGACTGTAAAACAGTCTCAAGTTTGGACATAGCTTCGGCCTTTGCAGAAAGTTCTCTTTCCAAACTGTTCAGTTTCTCCTCTTTCTTCTGCACAACATCTTCCAGATTTGTTTTTGTACCAGAAAGGGCTGTTAGCTCCACGTTCTGAAACTGTAACTCACCCTCAAGTTTGGCTACAGCTTCAATCTTGACAGAAAGTTCATTTTCTAAACTATTCATTTCTTCTACTCTCTTCTGCAGAACATTCTCCAGATGTGCCTTTGTATCAGAAAGAATAAGAAGCTCCTGGTTTCGTGACTGAAGTTCAGCATCAAGATGAGAAATAACTCCAGCCTTCACAGCCAGCTCACTTTCTAGAGTACTCAGTTTTTCTTCTCTCTTCTGAAGAACATCCTGTAGATTTGCTCTAACCTCAGAAAGAGTTATTACCTCCTGATTCTGTGACTGTAGCTCAGCTTCAAGTCTGGACACTGATTCAGTCTTCATAGCAAGTTCTGTGTGCAAGCTGGTCAACACCTCCTCTTTTTTCTGCACAACATCCTCCAGATTTGCTCTTGACTCAGAAAGAGCCACTAGCTCCTGCTTCTGGGACTGAAGCTCAGCATTAAGATGAGACACAGCTTCAGTCTTCACAGCAAGTTCACTCTGCAAGCCCCTCAATTCTGCTTCTTTCACCTGAAGTACATTCATCAAATTAGTTTTTTCTTGAGAAAGATCTATCAGTCCCTGGTTCTGTGACAGCAGCTCACTCTCAAGCTTGGTCACTTTTTTTACCTTCACAGAAAGCTCACTTTCCAAACTGCTCAGTGCCTCCTCTTTCTTCAGAAGAACATCCTCTAGATTTGTTTTTGCATCAGAAAGTGCTAGTATCTCCTGGTTCTTGAACTGTAGTTCAGTATCAAGTTTGGACATTGCTTCAGTCTTGACAGAAAATTCGCTTTCTAAGCTGTTCAGCCTCTCATCTCTTTTCTGTAGAACATCCTCAAGATTTGCCTTCATATCAGACAGAGCCATCAAATGTTGATTCTGTGCTTCCAGCTCTTTCTGAAGATCTGACATCTTTTCTGTTAGACTGGAGACTCTATCAAGGCTGTTCAAGCATTCTGTCTCTTTTGTTTTTAGCTGGTCACTGAGAGCCTGAATTTGTTCTCCCTGTCTGCTCCGAACTGTTTCCAAAGTATTCATGTGCTCCTGCTTTTGCTGGATGGATTCCTTCATCGTTCTTAACTCGGTCTCAATTGCTTCCTGAAGTTCCACCCTACGTCTTGCTGCTAAATCATGCTGCTCTTGCCAACATTTCATCTCCTCTTCTTTCAATTTCAGCTCTTCATTCACTTTCATCACCATCTCATCTTTCTGAGAGACACAATTCTTCAGCTGGTCTATTTCTACATCTCTGCTGACAACCGTGTCCTTTAGCTGCTGCAGCTCCTTCAGCAGCGAGTCTCTCTCCAGTCTCAGGTCCTCAATCTGACATCTGAGCTCTCCTAACTGGAGATCCATAAATATGCCCATTGACTCTCCCGGTGAATGTTCTGCTAGAGGGACATTAAAAAAAAAAAAAAGCATTCATCAGTTAAATTAACACAAAATCAAAACCAAAGTATTGTGTTAAATGATATTCATGCTGTACTTATAATAGACACAATTTCAGTTAGGTTACTAAGTAAATGAGCATGTATGAATATTGTATTATTATTAAAGTCTTGAATGAAAACAAAATCTCAAACATAACTAAAAAAAAAAAAAAAAAATCTAGGAAATCTACCACATATGATTATGGCTGATACTCAGAAAAAAGGGCTTTAAATATCCATTATATGAAGCAAACTGTCAAGTCCTATCAAGACATCTGTTGTCCCCTCAACACTGAAAGGTATATGAGGAAGGAGACAAGACAAACAGAAAGGACATAAGAAATAAAACAGGTAAACAAATGTGTCAGAAATAAAACAAATAGATGAAACAATTGTAAATAATGCATACAGACTAAAGTATAAGACAATGGTTCTCAATACAGTGTACAATCAGGTGGTCTGTGGCTGGGGTTATCTATTTCGGTATTAAGTGCCATCTATTGAATAAACATAATTATGGATTTACAGCACTGTGATACTGCATATAAAATGGTAATCCATGATATATGTATTTGAAAAAGTAGTCAATGGATAACCAACAGTTGGAAACCACTGGTATAAGTAATATATTAGAAAAATGACTAACACACAATGTATGGGAAAATGCGGGGGAGAAGAGAATGACCAATCAAGAATAGTCTGTGCATAAAATCAATAGCATGCTTTATAAATTAGTCCAGGAATCAGAAACAAACTTAAAACAGAAATAACAATCACACAAACCTCTTTTTTTCATGTAAGAAATAACAAATCATGTCCAAGATTAAACCTCAACCTCAGCACAGACATATATATATATGTTTTTAATCACACCGCACCCAGAACCCACCTTCTTTGCTGGCATGTAGTTCCTCTAGCTGCTGTTTCAGCATTTCAACTGTCTCTCTAGCCACCTCCAAGTTGCCCTGGAGAACTTCATGCTCCCTGTCCCACTCTAGTTTGGCTTTGTTCATCATCTCTTGCTGTAGAAGCAATGAGTTCACTTGCGTTTCCAAATGGCTGTTTGCTTTCAGTGAGTCTCTGTACTTGCCAACTTCAACTTCAAGGGCCTCAATCTGATTAGATGATACGTACATACATGAACAATGTCAGGTATCAATTTGTTTCATTGTTCCACATAGCAGGGCTGTGAAATCAAACTTTCTGCCCAGACACCTCTGTTTTTCCTGCTTATGAACCCTAACTCATTCATAAATGTATATTTATACAGACTTGACTCCACAGCCCTGAGACTTGCTAGTAGGTCTCTGCAAAATGAGTAAAAAATACTACCTCCCATCCACCAACAGTCTCCTTATGAAAGAATACCAGAGAACTATGTTAAATTATACTGAGAGAAAGTATTATACTATCAGGCAATCAAAGCAAAATAAAAGGAAAAAACCAGATCTAAATGAATCCACTCAAAAACACAAAGCTCTATACAGCATCAGGCATTGCTAAGATTGCACTTGCTAGACAATCAGAAGGTCCCCAATTTAAATTTGCTATCAGGCAGAATTTCTTCACAGTGACTGACACTGGGATTCAAAAATTGGAAATCTGGGGGTTCCCTTGGAAAACAAAGGCAGCCAGGACAGGTGCTGACATCCCTACCTCACATATTGTAGTGGCCTTGAAATGTGAAGGCACAAACACTTCACACCCATACCACATGCACTATTATGGCATTAAAATGCTACAGGACAAGGAGATTGCCAATAGAAGTGCCTAGCAGATAAGGTATTAATAATCATATTCCCCCCGACCTTTCAGTTTACCAGTGTGGTGTGGCCATGAGAAACCAAATACCCATCTGTATAGATGAGTGAATGGGGCAGCTCCAACCAGATTTAAGCCATAAAATCTTAAGAGCGAGACAAACTCATGTACTGTTTGCAGGATGCTACTAAAAAAAAAAAAAAAAACCAAAAAACGGAAGGCTCCTCTCCTTGTACACAAAGCTGTGCAGCTGGTATGTCAAACCTTCAATCCCTGCTCCAACTAACATGGTTTCTGACATAATATTCCTCCTCTTTTTTTTCTTCTTCCCCCTTTTTGAGAAGATTAAAAGAAGAAGGGGGGAAAAAAACCCACATACAGGACATACATAATCTAAATTACATTCAACCTTACGTCACACCAGATCAAACCTACCTCACAGTGAAGCTTCTCCACTTGCTCAGAATGGGCGCTGCTTTCTTTCTCCAAGAACTCACACTGGTCCTTGTACTGCTCTAGATGCAAAACTCTCTCCTTTAAGCTGGAAATAAAATTTTAAAAATTCCATAATTATTTTTGGTCACAAGGAAAATTATTGATCAAGAAAAAAAAAAAAAACTTTTTATATGATATAAAGATCTATATGAAAAAGTAAAAAACTGATTCAGTCCACACAATATGGGAAAATATGAAGTTAGTAAAATTATTACTACTTGACATTACCGATAAGTAAAGAATTATAACAGTATTATTTTGAGCTTCAGCAATGCATCATAATAACATTATAATTTATATACAATTCAAAAGAAGTGTACATTTATATGTCTAGACAATTCTGACATTATTAAAGGGTAATGAAGATAATTTTGTTCATTTCTTCACATGTTAGTGAACTTACGTAAGGTTCTCCCTGTCCTTTTCAGCATACTTCATCTTCAGATCCTGCAGCTCATCATACGAGTCCCTCATATGAAGCAGCTCTTTGATTCTGTCCTGCAACTTAAGAATCTCTGCATCTATAAAGATTAACAACCAGTTATGTTACAGGAATGATGCCAATAATCAAAGAACACATCCAATAGTTATCATAAATAACTTATCATCAAGCATAACTGTGATCCTGTTTATTTACTATGGGTCAAATAATTTTACATGGTTTATTGATCAATTTTAACATGAGCTATGCAATTCAAGCAGATCCATTACAGCCAAGATCCTTTTCTTGGAGATGGACAGGAAATAAGCTTCGACAACCTACCACAAACATAACCAAACAAGCTCTCATATGGAATCCCCTGGGAAAGAGAAAACAAGGAAGGCCTAGAAACACCTAGTGAATGAGTCCTGAAGCAGAGATAAAAAATATCAACGACACCTGGAAATGGACAGAAATAAATGGAGAGCCCTTGTTGATGGCCTATGCCCCAGATAGGGGTAAAGAAGACCAGAAGTCAGGAATGATCTTTTTCCAATGGGTTTTGTGAAATATATTTGTTTGTTTGTGTAATGAATTATTTTTTACTAACACAACTACATCCCTGCTGATGTAATATTTTCTTTTATAGTACTGATGGCTGCAAAAGTAGCTTTTTTCCCCTTTCTTTTCAAATACAAAGTTTAATATAAAATAATCACAGCCATGTTTTTGTTCCATATGTGGGATGGATTTAAGAATGAGCGTATCTTCAATTTCATATAAAACATGGCAGTCACATTGTTTGATTAAAAAAAATTGTTCTTCTGCATCTTTCAGTATGGACAGAAGTCAACAATTAGGAGAGAAGGAACAGAAAGTCTCCCCCGTGTGGTACCCGGGATCTGCAAATAATAGGACCACTGTACCCTACCACGCATGATCGTAAAAGGCGACTAAGGAGGGTTCAGCATAGGGCCAGCAACCCTATCTGGTAAAAAAACTATCAGACTGCTACAGAAACGGAAGCAAGGGAAAAAACAAATGCAGGTGGAAGGAGAAATGTGTATCAGGAAACTGAGCCCAGAAGAACAACAGAAAGGACGTTGAGCAATAGAGGGCTCACCTGGGCAAGAGCAGAAAAAAAGGTGAAGGACAGGCATTTGTGGAAAACCCTTGCGGAAGCCCCATGTGCCCTGGGCACTTAAGGTTCAGAGAGACAGAGAGAGAGAACAGAAAGTCTGGACCTTACCTTTCCTGGCATTCTCAGACAACTGATCCTGGAGGTTAAAGTGCAGCTCGTCCTTCAAAAACATCTGCTCATTCAGGAGCTGTTTCAACTTCCGAATCTCCAACTCTGTCTGCTTCATGATTGCCTGAAATATTGGATGCATTTATCATGAAAAAAAAAAACCAAAAACATGCAAGCCAGAGAAATGTACACAGATAAAGTAGAATTTATGTTTGTATTTGTGTATAAAAACCAATGAAATTATTCATACAGAAATGCAACTCTATTCACGAGATATTTATTTTCAAATTATGCTTTTAGTGATGTTTCCATGTTCTAAGTATTTATTATAAAATGATATAATATAACACATCTGAAATATAATCAGGCCCAACAAGTTGTATGAAAGTTATCAGGCCAAAATTTAACCATAAAAAATAGTTCCATTAAATTTTAGAGTTTTTAAACAAAATTTTCAGCATTTCTAAACCAGTTACCTCACATTAATTTCTACCAATTAAAAGACAAACTAAATAAAATTCCTCAAATCATTATCCTAATCATAAAGTGTAAGTTCTTTTAATGTTTTCTTTCTCATAATCAGTGAGACTGGAAGAATTACCTTCTGAATAAGCTGAGGGGACTGCACAAACTGAGCCAGTGGTGAAGATGGTGACACAGTAGAGTTGATATCAAGACCCCGGAGGGGCGATGTCAAGTTGTGCAGTGAGCAGTTCAGAGCCGAGTTGTTCTTGGGCAAGGGACTCTCCCTCTGGCACAGGGAAGATGTGGCTGGGGTTTTTCTGCCACAGTGAGTATCTTTAGGTGTAGAGGCCTGGGATGGCTCCATGAAACTGGGCTTCTGGAGGCTGCCTACTGGGGGGCTTTCCATACAATCTGAGAAACACATAACAAAATTATGACAGGTAAATATTTTTTTAAAAAAAAGCTTGGCCAAAAGAAAATCCATACATAAAACAGGTTTTTTTTTAAAAATGAAATCTAACAAGATCTGTTTCATTATAATTCAAAAACAATATTTTTTTAATAACAAGTATGAAGTACCAATGACATAATAGTTATAAACAAAGAAATTATAACAATTACAAAATAAATGTTGCTAGACCAGAAGGGCAATAGTATGGACAAATTTATGTGAACTTAACATAATACTTTAATTTTATAAACTGTCTCATTAAAGTACTCATATCATCTTGTTGGCAATATTCTTGAAAGTACATCTCAAAACTTGACTAAATTTTGCTGTATGTTTGGGGGAAGAGGGGAGGAAAAGAGAGAGAGGGAGGGAGAGGGGGGGGGGGGTGTGTGTATGTGTGTGTGTAAAAACTGATTATCACCCCTAAACCAACAAATGCATCAACACCTGTTTGTTAACATGTTAGTTTCTAGGCATTAACAAATAAGGTGACAGCTTGCTGGTTTATCTAGGCAAAGGAGGTGGACAGGCTGCCAAAGCTACAAAATCTGACTGTTTGTATATAAAAAGCCATTACATAGCTCTAGAAGGTGAATACAGATACCAAAACCATGCCTGCTGTGCTGTTTTTCACAAACAGATACAAGCATTTGTACATAATATTAGCCAGCACATTTCATTTTCAGTCATTACTGTGCCAAGCAATGCAGTGCATTTCTTGTACTGTGCAATATATGCATCCATTTGGTACCAAAAAGAGAAAAAAAAAACAACATTCAGATATTATTAATTATATATTTTAAACTGGTTTTAATTAATTTTTTTTCTCATATAGATGCAAGAAAATGAGCAAATTACAGAACTGAAGCAGAAATACAACCAAAAACCTTTCACAAAGCCAGCCCAGTCAATAAATTTTTTTTTCAAACATACCAGAATACTATATCTTGAGTTAACCAAAATACTGATACCAGCAACAGCTTTTACAGTCTCATAAAATGTTGTCAGGATTTATGGTGGCATACATATTATAAAGAAGGAATAAAACAAGACCCTGGTGTTTTGATATGGTAGCTCATTTAAAGATTTAACCTCTCTGAGGTTAACCATACATGTCCAGGTTTTAGATGCCAAAGTCTTTAGCCCCATATAACTTATGAGCTAATCCAGTTTTTACCCCATACACACATTAATCCCAAATGATGTTCAGGGTAGTACAGAATGGATGAAAAGTCCTGCTATGACTGTTGCTTTGTGTAGGGCCATTTTTTTTTAATGCTGTATTTATGATGTACCTGTTATGGATCTAGGACATCGGCGTGAGTTCTACCATGATCTATGCAGAGACTAATGCAGCACCATGTTCTCTTGTTCATTTTGGTGAGCATTTCTGCTACGTTCATAAATACAGCATTTTTTAAAAATCACGCTGCACATAACAACAGATGTAGAGGGACTTTTCACCCACCCTGTACTGTGCTGACATGCAGTGAATGAAATGAGGTCAAGCTTCTAAAAATAATATGGGGAACTCCTTAATTAATATTAATGAGTGGGCATTGCCATCATGGCATCTCAGTAATGTTTTCAGCATGTTTGTGTTACACTAAAGACGCTAATAAAGTGTTATTTTGAGAGAAGAAAGAGAGAATCCTGCGGAGTATGAAGGCCAAAGTCTCCTCTAATTTCAGTTTTTAAAATAAAGGCCGCAAGAAATATTACTGTAATAATTTTATGCTAGGGGCTTTCAACATACATTATCGGAAGCATAAGAAAATCATGACAAGTAATTAACCTACAGTATATGTGCATACAAAATAAGCGATTAAGAGATAAGAAAATAGAGAATTGTGCAACCGCTTCAGATATGTGGATTAGATTAATAAATGGTCACTGCATATGCATCAGAGTACAGGGGATTAGTTTTGTTATTTTTTTTTTTACCTGGAAATTTAATCGGAGATGCATCGAGACAGATTGGCTCCCCTTTCGACGCTAAACTAACAGAGTTGTGAGTGGTCTGAAGCCATATGAGCAGTGGTGTTGCTGTGTTTGTTGCTGAGTGACATACTGGTTTGTGATACAAGATGTAGGTAGAAAAACTTGATGATACCATGATGATGATGATGGGAAAATGTTTTGGAACTGTGCATGATAAGAAATGAGAGTACAGGCATGAGCAGATGAGGGTGATACAGTGACAAATGGTTAATTTCTAGAAATTGTATCTATATTAGCCAAGTTGTGAGACCAGTGTTGTAAAACTTCAGATCTGGTGGCCTTCCCCTCCTAACTGTCAAGACTCAATTTTCAACTTCATACATGGTAAATTTCTATCAACTTCATCCACAGCTCCTTCCAAATACGACTACATATGCCTAGTTTTTAGTTATTTCAAAAAATGGCTTTCCAACTACATTAAAGCACAAACTCGAGTAAAATTTAATATCATAGGTAGGTCAATGACAAACATAATACAATCATGAGAAGTACATAAGATTATATATAAATATAAATATATATATATAAATATATATATATAAAACTGCAAGCCAATGTCAACTAATTTTGAAATTTTTCTGCTGCTATTTGTTTGACATCACTGTTATAAATGTCTGTCTTTTAGCTGTCTCCTATGCACAGGGCCTCAGTAAATGTGTCCTCCATGACAGTCTGCCCTTTCTAATTTCTTTTTTGTCAGTCTGTCCACATCTCCTTTGCCTCTTGTAGGATCTAAGAAAGACTCCTTCTTCTTATCCATCCCCTTTGTATTTTTCTCATATTTCAGTCCCAAAATCAGAAGACTTTGAAAGGGGGGGAAGAGAGAGAGAGAGAGAGAGAAGTATCTACAGAATAAGCTAAATGAAAAATTACCTGCAGGTTCCTTGAGAACTTGCTCAACATTTGATGTCAAAGACACCTCGGTTCTCCCAGGCTGCACCACGGACTGGATGATGGCCATTACATCGTAATGAAGTTCTGGTGGCAACTGCATGGCTGCACTGATGAAATGTTGCCCATTTTTATCCAGGACCCCAATTCCAAGCAGAACCACAGCAATCTGATTTGGAACACAATAAACTTAATGTAAACACTTATATATATATATATTAAATACTTATATTTTAGCATAAAGCAGCTATGCGACAGACACACGGGAAAGAGAACAAGAGGTTGACCGATACAACCTGTGAAGAAATGTAGAAGCAGACAAGAATAGCACTCAGCATAGCTCAGGCACCATACAATGACTGGCTGTAGATTGTGAGGAGTGAAGAGAATTTGTTGCAAGAAGCCTCTAGTCATATAATGGGTGGTGATTGCTCAGTCAATGACATGAATGGATGAACAGACATTTGAAGTTTTTGTAAAAAAAAAAAAAAAATAATATGAGGGGCAATCAGAAAGTAATGCACCACATTGTTTTTTTTTTCAGCTAATAATGAAGATAGAAGCATGAAAATTTTCACACTTTAAATATGATATGTGCTGACTGCGTGAACCAAATTGCACTGCAACTGACCAAAGAATATGGCTGCCCTAACCATTGAAATGGAGCATGTTAGCAACTTGTGGTATAAACAGTGAACTGTGATAGAATTTCTCGTTGCAGAGAAGCAAACTGTTGTGAACATTCACAAGCATCTATGAGATGTGTATGGAAGTTTTGCAGTCAACAGGAGTACAGTCAGTTGCTGCGTTCAGAGAATCAAAGAATCAATAAGTGGAGATAAGGAGCTGCATGATCGGCCGCGCTGTGGACGTCCTGCCACAGCCACCAAGGCAGAAATGTTTAAATGCGCCGAGGACATTATACTTACTGATAGGTGTATCACTACTCAACAATTGGCCTTAAAGCTGTCAGTCAGCAATGGTAGTGCAAATGCAGTTATAAAAGCTCTCGGATTTTCTAAGGTCTGAACAAGATGGGCTCCTCGAGTTCTCACAAATGACCATCAGTTGCAAAGGAAAGCAATTTCTTCTGAACTGTTGGAGCATTTCAATGCCGAAGGAGATAACTTTTTGGATAAGATCGTAACAGGTGATGAAACCTGGGAACGTCATTTTGAACCTGAGACAAAAAGACAGTCAGTGGAGTGGCATCATCCGCAATCACCATGAAGAAAGAAATTCAAGACAACTCCTTTAGCTGGAAAGGTCATGATCATTGTTTTTTGGGACACTGAAGGTGTGATTCTTGTGGATGTTATGCCAAGAGGAGAGACAATCAATTCGCAAGCTTACATTAAGACATTGAAAAAACTCAATCAATGTTTTTGCAGAGTTTGGCTGCACAAGAATCCAGCAGACATGCTTCTCCTTCACGGCAATGCGCGCCCTCACACAAGTCTGGCAACACGGGAAGCAATCACCACATTGGGCTGGACTGTACTGCTCCATCCACTCTATAGTCCCAATTTGCCACCCTCTGATTTCCATCTGTTTAGTACACTTAAAGATGCACTCCAAGGGGTAAGATTTGAAGATGATGAACAAGTGATTTATGAAGCGAAGAAATGGCTACATAATCAAGAGAAAATCTAGTACGGGCTAGGAATACATGCACTTGTTTCACACTGGCATAAAGGCGTACAAGTTGATGGGGATTATGTTGAATAATACAGACGTTTACATGACATATCCATGTATACTGTGTATAAATTTCATGCTTTTTGAATAAACAGCTCCTGAGAAAAATGATGTGGTGCATTACTTTCTGAATGCCCCTCGTAATTCAACAACAACAACAACAGTACAATACTAAAGGACACTAGCTGCCAAACACTCAAACTGGCAAGCATCAAAATAAAATCCACCATTCGAAAAAAACAAAACATATGCTGACATCTTCTCCTTCGTTCGCATTAAATTTCATTAGCGATAATGCGTGTTACCCTGATTTTTGCGATGCGCCTTTTGGCTGGATAACTCCGACTTCAGCACCTTTCCTTGCTAGGGCAGACTGTGGTCTTGCTCGGACTGCCATGAAGACAGTGGTGTAGGCCGGCCTGGCCAAAACTTTGTTTTCCAGCCTCTGGTGGTTGTACGTAAGTCCCTTCTCCATGTCAGATGGTTTGGAGACAGTTCCACAAAGACACTCCAACTCTGAGATGAGGAATCTGATGAGTGCTTCAACGACATCCATTCCCCGCCACCTATAGTCTGCTGGCTCTGTTTTGTTTACATCATTCTGATAGCCATTGTTGTAAAGACTTATAGGCTTGTCACATCCTGGATTCATTGGTTTCACACCAGACTTCCCTCATCCCCGCCAGAGATCTCCATGTCCCCATCCGTCCACCAACCTGACATTACATTTTACAAAGATAACAATTACAATTAGTGTTGATTGCTACAAGTTTCTGGGCTACAGAAGTAGGTCAGAGTTTTTAAGCAAACAGATCTATGTTCCCTGTCTCACAAACACTATGTTAAGATAAGTGTGCTCTTAACACAGTTGTTCCCAGGGGTCATGCTGACATATTTTAAACAGCAGCTCAAAATTCATAAATTTTATGATTTGAGAAACGGCAACATTAAACTAAATGGGTCATTATTCTATGCCTTCCCTGTGTAGGAACAACAGTTACTACCATCAGATGTCAATAATAACATTACCTTGCCTAGTTCGAATTCCAAGATGTCTTCTGATGAGCTGGTATCACCCAGCAGGATGTCAAACTTGAGGAACTCATCAATCCTGACATCTCCATAATAATCTGTCATGATAATAAACACAAGAACACATACAATACTTATTAAAGAAAATACCAAATTATTCAAGATAATCAACTCCACTCCACTCCAGGGAATCTCCACAAAATGAAACAGAAATGATAGCATGAATATTTGGAACACTTGATCTGAAACTAGATGCTGTTGCTCTTGTAAGGCACATAACACAACCAATAACCCCCCTCCAAACATGCACAAATCTGGAACATAAATATACACAGGCAGCAGATACAAAGACGGGGGTGAAGATGCTGTCCAATCTGGCAATCCACGACCCACAGCTGACATGCTAGTGTTAATGTTGGAGAGCCATAACCAATCAAGATCCTGCCACACCCCTCTGCTGGGTACCCCCTTTGTAACAAGCCTAGCCTGACTAATGAGGCAGAGATTCCCATGTCTGCTAAAGAACCACTGCACAACCCCCTAACTGTACAGATAACACAAAATAAATTTCCCACACTATGATTAACTCTGTGCACAAACCTTGAAGAAAAGTTTTTATGTATAAAAGTCTGTCTCCATCAGTCTTGAAAACAGTGTTAGAATCATTCCACTGGTCTCTGTTGAGAAAATGAAAACAATGGAAGTCAACTTTTGCCATAAGTAAAGGCTAAGAATATATGGGGATATCTTTTTTAATAACAATATACCAAACTTGAATATTCCTGTCTTCAATTCAGTGTAGATACCTGACTTTGACTTTTCCGATCCCCAGGTTTACGAGTTTTCACTCTTTTCCTCCTGTGTCAGATAATGAAACGCACAGGTCCTCTTCAGCTGTTCTACATCTCCATACAGAATGTCAGTGATTGAGGAGTACGGTGGTATCAGGTTCTTCCGAAGGTCCTTCAATGCACTGCAGTCCAGCACATGGTGTTTAATAGTTTCTTCTTGTCTGTTGCAGTGCATGCAGTATGGTGTGGTCAGCGGTCACTCTGCATAAGTGAATATTGAGGGTGATGCGTCCTGTTCTCAACCTGAAAATTGTGCATTAGTCTCTACAAAATAAGCTGTTGATGTGGTCTCCAGGGTTAGGCTTTGGCAGGTGTGCATATAGGGATCTTCCAGTTGGATTACTGGCCCAGCTGTCCATCCACTGCTGCTTGCAGTTGTTGTGTATAATGTGTTTAGCTGTTCTCATGGAGCAGAAATGTGCCCTTTTGTCTTGTCTGGAAACATTATGAGTACCCCATATCCTGCACTGTCTGTTTCCTTGAATGCTGACCCATCAGTGTATGTATGGATCCAGTCCTTGGGGTAGGATTCTATGGTCTCCAGTGCACACAGGTTTAGGGTGCTGGGACCACTAATTTGTTCTTGAGTCTGGTGTTAGTTTGAGGAAGTGTGTAGTTTGTGTTTGGTTGGATGTCCGGTACTTTTGTAAGTTCTCTGTCTTCAGGGAGTTTGTGTCTTGTGTTTTACTGTCCTGCTATGTTTTCAATTTCAGTCTATTATTATGCTTCCATTTATCAACCACTATTCTGTTAGGATGGTCTGGGGCCATGCATTTATATCTTTCTACTGCCTCAATGGTTTGACTTACATCTAATGGTTCTATGTTTGCATCAATTTCACATGCAGCTGTGGGTGTTGATCTCATTGCCCCACAAATGAAATGAACGGCTTGGTTCTGGATTATATCTACTTGTGTACGTGAGCTCTTTGATGCTGTGACCTATAGGGGAAGGCTGTAATCTATTATAGATCTAACATGTCCTGTGTACAGTTGTCTGAGTGTTGTTTTGTCAGCTCCCCAGGATGTACTTGCAAGTCACTTGATTAAGTTTAGTCTTTTGATGCTTTTTATGTTAGTCCATCCACGAACTCTTTAAAATTCAATTTTCTGTCTAGTTTCACACAAATGTATGTTGGATTTTTTCTTTCATGATTTGAGCACCATCAAGAGTTATTTTTGGTTCAGTCTTTGCTAGTTTGTTGCTAAGAGTGAAGACTGTATAGTTAGTTTTACTAACATTATCTTCAACTTCTAGAAATTGCAATAGGCTGGTATGGTGAGGAGGGCTCTATTAAGTCTCTCAGCAGCCAGCTGCAGGTCTGTTCCACTAGTCCATATGACAAGGTCATTGGCAAACATGGCTTTGTGAATGTTCATCAGGTTGGGGAGGTCATTTATACAGATTAGGAACAAGGTGCAGCTAAGAGCAGAACCTTGTGGCAGACCTTCCTCCAGGGTGCATTTGTCTGACAATCTGTTACTGACCTGAGTTTGTATGGTCCTGTCACTCAGATAGTTTTTAACCCATTAATACATTTTTCCATGTATGCCCAGCATCTTTAACAGTAGGCTTTTTTGCCAGATCCTGTCATATGCCTGCTGGAAGTCTGCAATGTGTAAAAAAACTTCAGTGTAGATAATAATGTCATCATCATCACCACCACCATCATCATCATCATGTCATACCAAAGGATGCAAGCAAAATACACTTGTTTGTTTTATATGCTTTTTTTTTTTTACCTTTGTTTTATCACTTAGCCAGCTTGTCTAAATATTTCTCTCAATTTCTTTCCTTTTTGTGTCGTGAATTTCCACCCCCATTAAACTCTTTTACTGTTGTTCTCCCATGATGCATACACATTATGAGAAGCAGTGAGAATTTGTTGTCGCCCTGTACCACAAGTTATACAGCCAGTGAGTAGTCATGGATAGATAAGTGGATTAAGAGCACACCTTTTTTTCCCACTTTAGGAGATATTTCACAGCTTAATGTGTCTTAAAAGTGCAGTATAGAGTATAAAACAATGTTTACCTTAAAAAAAAAAAAAAATTATCATAAAACTGATAACTTACAACAAATCCAGGACATGCAGGTAGAAATGCCCAGTCCTCAGATCTAGTAAACTGTCAACTTGCTTGCCCCAGACAACACTTATCTAATGACAATATTAAAAAGACATAACTAACACCAGCGACATACATATGCTCCATATGTACTACCCTATTCACTCACTCACTCATTCATTCATGTGACATATCCTTTCCAGAACACAGCCTCACTGAATGCAATATGGTCTTGCATAAGCTGCCCAGCACCTTGCAATGACACATTCAGACTTTCCGTGATGTCCTGACTCCCATCTGTGGTGAGGTCATCCCTTTTCTCTTTCACCAGCCACTATACCTTCTACTATCAACCTCTCCGAGCTATTGTGTCTATTTATGTGGCCAAAGTACCTCAGATTTCTAATTTTTATGGTGTTAACGAGATACTTTTCTATGATACCTAATCCTATCAATATCTCTTTATTTGATTTTCGTTCTATCCACGATAATTCAAGTGCCCTTCTATAACATTTCATTTCAAATGCTGTTATTCTCTTTTCTAGTGATTTGTTAAGTGTCCATTTTTCATATCCATATGTTGCCACTGGGAATATCTAAGCTCTCAGTAAACATAACTTTGTTTTCTTGTTGCTACCTTGATACATGCTATTCATTTGTGCTAGTTTCTGCAGATTCACTTTAGTAAACATTACAGCAAATAATGAAATATTCATTATGTTCTATTCAAAACGTGAGAACAAATATAATCTATGCTCATAAGCTACTCTCTTTTCAATAGGGAAGCCAGTGAGCAAGTTGTGCACTTCTTATACCTGTCCTTTGCTTAGACAAATCCTTTAGTTGTCACTGCAACTACAAAGAAAAATAAGGTGTCCCATCATGGAACACAGTGCACACAAATTTTTGCTCCTGAAATAATAACCTTTGTAAATTTACTTTTGGGACTATCTTCACATTTATGAATGAGTTGAGGATTACAAAAACAGGAGCCTGAGTTGGCAGAAACTTTAGGTGAAGCTGGAGTTGGCAGAAATGTATCATTTATGAAGCAGTTAGTAGAACCATATCCTTATGCAGTAGTTGGTAGAAACGTACCATTTATGAAGAAAGGAGAAACAAACCATTTATGAAGATAGGAGAAACGTACCATTTATGAAGACAGGAAAAACATACCATTTATGAAGGTAGGAGAAACAAACCACTTATGAAGCAGCTAGAAAGAAACAGACCATATACGAAGGAATTAGCAGAAACAAATCATTCATGAAGGAGTTATGGCTGAGTAATAACATAAAAACAGAGAAGCCAGATAATTGGTATCAATTCCACATGCCTGGTTAGGTGTCACATTATACAATCATTACTATGGTGCAGTTTCTATGCTTTATATACCAATGCTGACTGATTAGGTGCCGTGCTTTAGTGATTATGCTTATCCAAACCGCCATTCCTCTGTGCAACAAGTCTGGTTAGCTTACCCTTTGCCGCCTGGTCAGCTGTCTATCTCTTGACTTCCCTCTCTCTTTTTTTTCCCCTTGAGTTTGCCAGTGGCTGTCAAATTTACTATTTTCTGTCTTCTCAGGTCACATCCAAAGAATTTAGAATGTTTTTTCCTTATTTTTACTACTTCTCTTTGAACTTCACTTTTTTACCAGAACCATATTTCTGTAACTTCCAATTTGTCTCCTTGAACTGTCTATATATTGTCCAGCCTGGTTGGCTGAGTTGTTAGGCACACAGTCTACTAATCTGGTGGTACCAAGTTCAAGTCCCAGCAGTGAATTTTTTTTTTCTGGTACCATCACATCAAAACAGGTCCCGGAGTTCATCCTACAAATAATTTCCCAGAGAAATCTAGGGAGGTAATGTGGCCAGGTATGATACTGATTGCATCAAACTTTTATGTGTCTTGGGTCTTGGAAATATGGGCCTAACACTGTATCTCTAATATGCCTAAATGGCATGAAAGTGAGAATTTTACCTTTTCCCCACATCTCACAAGCATGCAGTAATGCTGATTCTATATAATAATATTTGTCTATGAATTATGATTCATGTGCATAGGGAAAATAAAACTAAAATTTAAAAGCCAACACAAGAAATCAGTACACAGAAAGATAAACACCCACAGCCTACAAGAAGAGAATACTAACAGTAATTTCAATCAGGAACTTGCCAATCATTCCAAAACACCCAGTGATGTAGAGGAAATAGGTATAGATGAATTATGGAATTCTTACAGCACAGCCATAATCACAGCAGAAAAAGCAAATGCTGGACTGAAAAAACCAAACAGAAAAGCATGGATATCAGAAAACACATGGAAGTATATATATGAAAGACGAGCAGTCAAATTAGACATGTTGAATGTAAAAACAGATCTTGGAAAAGATCTTGTGAAAGCAACATACAAAGAAGTAGACAAGAAAGTAAAAAGTTCAGCTAGAAGGGATAAAAGAGAATACATAGACAATATGGTGAGAGGCAGAAAAAGCAGCAAAAACAGGAGACAGCAAAACTTTATATAACATAGAAAAGAGGCTAACAGGTACTATTACTTCTAAAGAAAGACCAATCCTTAGCAAAACTGGAACCTTATTAACATCAAGTAAAGACCAAAAGCAAAGATGGGCTGAACTTTTCCAAGAAATACTCAATCGACAACCCCAAAAGAATTGTTAAACCTTGAAACCGACTTACCAGCCCCACAACTAAACGTCAACCTAGATGAAATTAAATTGCATGAAATTGAAACAGCAGTGAATTTAATGGCTAACAAAAAAAGCCGCAGGTGAAGATGAAATAACACCTGAAATGCTAAAAGTTATCAATAGTGACAACATGAGACAACCACAGAGAATGTTTAACAAGATTTGGAAAGAAGAAAAGGTAACTTCTAATTGGAAAAAAGGAATCATTGTTAAAATATCAAAAAAAAAGGCAACCTTATGACTGTAACAGTTGGAGAGGAGTAACCTTAATATCAGTTGTGTCAAAAGTATTTTGCAAGGTCATTTTGAATAGACTTAAAGATATAGTGGATACTGCAATGAGAGAAGAACAAGCAGGATTTCAAAAAGGGAAAAGCTGTCCTGACCAGATCTTTACTCTAAGAATAATACTTGAAGAACATATTGAAAAGCAGAAACCATTAATACTTAACTTCACAGACTTTAAAAAGGCATTTGATAGCATACACAGAGATTCATTATGGAGAATTTTTAAGTCTATATGGAATACCATCTAAAATTATCAACATCATTAAGGACTTCTACAATGGATATGTTTGTGCAGTCAAGACAGAAGAAGGGATGAGTCAATGGTTCCAGACTGAAACAGGTGCGAAACAAGGATGTATACTGTCTCCATTGGTTTTTGGAATTACAATAGACTTCATAATGAAAAAATACTTTAAAAGAGCAAAACACATTTGAAATAGATGTTACAGAGTTGTGAAAAAAAAAGTGTCAGAATAGAGAAAAAAAGTAACAGATCTTACATATTGGAGCACAGTTGTCCTCTTCTGCTGATCCATCATTTTCTTTCACACACAGAAATCCATAAACTGAAAGTAAAATAATTTCTGTCAAATATAAATCAAATACAGGTGTAAATTATATCTGAAGTGGTTAACAAGAATTAGACCTCTGTTCATCTGTCTGTCCATCCATGTCCTTGGACAATCAGCTAAGTAATTACTGCCCAGTATGCCCTATGGTGTCTTGTTGGGGCAACAACAAACTATCTCCACTTCTCCTGGTCTGTGGTCAGCCTTTGTATTGTGCCCTAGCTGTACTGTATGCTACTCATTTCTGCTTCTATAGTTCTCTGCCAGGTATTTTTTGGTCTGCCTCTTTCTTTTTCCCTCAGGTGTCCATCATATGGTTTGTTTTAATGATGCTGCTGTGGTCTCCTTGGAGCACATGACAATCCATTTCCAGCAATTTTTTTTTATTATGACATGCATACCTTCTAGTTCACATTGGGTAAGGTCATTCATTCATTCATTTGCATGTCCCTTGCGGAACTTTGCCTCCCAAACAGCACTCCTGTAGGCCTCTCGGTTGTGAGCAAGATGGCCTGCTGCTGATGCATCCATTTGCAGATCGTCAACGATGTCTTGCAGCCATCTTCGCCTTGGTCTTCCTCTTTTTCTTTTTCCCATTATGTATCCTTCCAATACAGTCTTCTCTAGATTATCATGGCGTTTAATGTGTCCAAATTATTTAAGTTTTCTCTCTTTAATCCTCTTTACTAGCCAGCCTTCTCCAATATTAAGCTCTTGTAGAATAGATATATTTGTTCTTTTTTGTGTCCATGATATTTGGAGAACTCTTCTGTAGCATTTACATTCAAAGGCATTTATGTGTTTCTCAGCTGTTTTGTTAAGTGTCCACGTCTCACAGGCATATGTTGCGATGGGAAAGATGCATGCCCTTAAAAATCTTATTTTTGTAGTTCTGTCTGCTCCTCTCTACAGATTCTTTATTTGTTTTACTTTCTGAAGAGCGATAGATGTCCTCCTTTTAATTTCCCTCATTGTATCTCCATTATTAGTTAGTAGTGATCAAAGATATTCAAAACTCTCCACTTCTTCCAATTTTTCCTCATTGATATATATTTCAGCTGCCTTGTTTGTTTTGTCAGTTGTCATCAATTTAGTTTTCTTTGCATTAAGATAGAGGTTCTACTCTTCGCTGTTCTTACAGACTGACATAATTAGTTTTTCCATTCCTTTTTGTGTTGTGGACAGTAACACTGTGTCATCAGCATATCTAATCTCTGGTATTTCATAACCTTCAATTGTTATGGTATCGTAATATTCTTTGTCTACATCTTCTCTAACATTCCTAATTATATTTTCAGTATACAAGTTAAATAAGTAAGGTGACAATATGCAGCCCTGACGGACCCCTTGTTTTATGTCAAACCAAGTTGTTGTTTCACCATTTATTCTTACTGCCGCTTGTTGGTCTAGATACAGCAGTGATGGGTAAGTAGGTCTCTATTATTTACTGTTTGTGGTAGGTCTCTGTCAGGGCTGCCAATATAGATATTTTTTATCTAGATCTAGATATTTTGATCCATCCTAGATAATGAAAATTGTAGGTGTTAGCTATAATTATAGATATTTTTAATTAAGTCTAAATAATTTTAGATAAATTTTTTTTAAAGCACAATTTTTGGGTAAGTCTTCCACAGTCAGCCCTTTCTCGGTACATTAAATGTTTCAGTGTTTGAAGTTCTGCAAATTAGCAACACTTGTAATAGAGGAAGTTATCTTAAATAAGATAACAGGTAAAAATAATTAGGTCACTAAATGGAGTCTCTGCTGAATTTCCTAGCTCTGGAACGACAGTCAAAATATCAGCTCAGTGAGAGATGTTATATAATTAAGAGAAAGAGTAAGGATCACATATTAAGAGTCAGAAGGTTATGGGAGGAATGTCATCTCTGCTAGTGAGGGCAGCTTTCTTTTGATATATAATTTAATCACCATTCTTTCAGGAGACATTCAGTTTTAGTTGGGACCATTCTGTTATATGGACAGCAGTCTTAGTCTTAACTCTCCATTGTCCAGTTAGTATTTTAGAGAATGAATCAGCGAAGCAGAGCCACAAAATTATTCTGGTTAAGATAACCCAACATTCTAGAAACTGTTCAACAGTTTCATTGCTGTCAGTGAAAACTGTGTTTAAGTGTGTGAATATATTTACTGGAATTATTTCTTCCTTAAATAAAAACTTAAATATTTTGGACACATTAAACATCATGATAATTTAGAGAAGACCGTATTGGAAGGATACATAATGGGGAAAAAGAAAGAGAGGAAGACCAAAACGAAGATGGTTGCAAGACATCGTTGACGATCTGCAAATGGATGCAGCAGCAGCAGGCCATTTTGCTCACAACCGAGAGGCCTACAGGAGTGCTGTTTGGGAGGCAAAGTTCCGCAAGGGACATGCAAATGAATGAATGAATGATTTCTTCCTCACATCTCTCTGAAAATGCCAAAATTCAGGAAATACAAATAAAAATTTAGAATGGAATGGATGCACCGTCTGAGAAATGGATAATGATGGTTGCTGGCGATGATACCAAAGTTCATTTAAGTTCTGCAAGTGTGACATTAAAGCAAAACACCAAGATTTGAAAATGCAGTTGAAATCTAAGAAAATTTTTTTAAAAAGAGAGAGATACTAATGAGATTAGGTGTCACAGAAAACTGGCTCGTAAAAACCATCAAAATTAGAAAGTTTGGAGAGGCTGATAGTAGAAGCCACAGTGCCCGGAAAAAGAGAAGTGGAGTGACCTCTCTGCAGATGGGCACATAACGTTCAGTGATTTAAATTGCTAACGCCTATTTAAGCTGCTACACGATTGAACAATTTCTCTTGCTATCTGCCCAAAATCATCAGTTTATACAATTTCAATGTGTTGAAAAAAAATAAACATATTTTGTATCTTCGCTTAAACATAGTCATTCAAAAATTGATAAACGATTTACTAATGCATACAAGCATGTAACAGCCAACTGGATACGAATTCAGTGATGGTACGACTGTAATTTTGGTATATCTAAAATTACAACCACTACTGCAGTACTTTCACAGAATACAGGATCGGTAATATTTTCGGTGCACCTCCCTGTTGCTGTGTAAATGATTCAAAAACGAAACAAAAAAAAAAACAAACAAAAAACACGTACGTTGTTAGCTTACCTTCTGCATTCAGATTCCGTGACGAAGATCAAACAGGGACGCGATGAAATATTTTTCTCCTCAGCAACTTGTTGACATGATATAACTGTAAGTATTTGACTTTCCTATCTACGCTACAGAATAATTGAATGACACGAGGTCTTACATGAGACATAAAGGCATCCAAGTGGTGTTCTAAATCACAAACAGCTCCATCAAAACCTACCAGACGTCAAGAGCGACACTTTAAATTCAAGCGGCCAGCCTCGTTTTCGATCCGGATATATATAGTCCGCTTGCCAGGTTCTTACTTGGGAAGTCTGCCAGATTGTCCCACGGTGTTCAAAGTTGAAAGCCTTTTTTTGACGATCATTTCATTCACTTGCATGTCCATTGCGAAACTTTGCTTCCCTAACAGCAATCCTGTAGGACTCTCGGTTGTGAGCAAGATGGCCTGCTGCTGATGCATCCATTTGCAGATCATCAACGATGTCTTGCAGCCATCTTCGCCTTGGTCTTGCTCTCTTTCTTTTTCCAATTATGTACCCTTCCAATCCGGTCTTCTCTAGATTATCATGACGTTTAATGTGTCTAAATATTTAAGTTTTCTCTCTTTAATCCTCTTTACTAGCCAGCCTTCTTCAATATTAAAGTCTCGTAGTATGGATATATTTGTTCTTGTCCATGATATGTGTCCATGATATTTGAAGAACAAATTTTGTCAACAAAACAACTTTTTGTGGTGCTACATGGAGAAGAATATCAGAAAGGATGTTGAGCAATAGAGGGCTCACCTGGCCAGAGCAGAAAAAAAGGCGAAGGACAGGCATTTGTGGAGAACCCTTGCGGAAGCCCCATTGCCCTGGGCACTTAAGGTTCAGAGAGTGAGAGAGAGAGAGAGAGAGAGAGAGAGTTGGCTAAGTCGATAGTACGCTATCTAATCTCTTACTTTCTCGTACCAAAGCCTCGTAGTTTCCTATTTATAAAAAAATTGTTCCTTAAAACTATGCCTGCAACTAACTTCATGTTATAGTCGTTCAAGTTTGCACCAGACATGGCAGGAGACCGTATGTATGTTTGTCTAAAAGGTTGGTACCTGCTAGAGAGACTGAATCTAAGCTACGGAATTTCTGTGTCACGACTTCATTTCTTTCCGGGTGTCACGATCCCTCATGTCTACTGAGCAGTTACTAAAGACTATGTCAACAAAACACCTTTTTTTGGGGGGGGGGGGTGCTAGTTGGCTAAGAGTCCCAAAACAAGCTATCAAGTGAAACACAACATGCCAAAGAAAAAGAGGCAGACCGTGTGAAACTCTGAAGAGGACACTGTTAAGAGAGGCCAAATTAACAAGCATAAAATCCCTTGATGAGGTTGAAAGACCCGCCAAAGACAGGAAAAATTGGCAAACTACTTTGCGAGCCCTATGTGACGTTTAACAGCACGGGAAGGATATAAAATATAAGATATAAGTTGGCTAAGCCGATAGTACGCTGTTCTCTCGTGGCTAGACGGCTGCTCGTCCTACCGGAGTCCGTGTTTGAATCCCAAGTAATTCTCTTGTGATTTTTCTTTCTCTCACGTTTCACTAAAATGCTTTGTCTACGATTTTTTCGAGGTCTAATCCTATAAAATTTGTTCTCGTACATTTACATTCAAAGGCATTTATGTGTTTCTCAACTGTTTCGTTAAGTGTCTCCAGGTCTCACAGGCATATGTTGCGATAGGAAAGATGCATGCCCTTAAAAATCTTATGTTTGTAGTTCTGTCTGTTCCTCTCCACAGCTTCTTCAGTTGTTTTACTTTTAATTTCCCTCATTGTATCTCCATTATTACTTATTAATGATCCAAGATATTCAAAACTCTCCACCTCTTCCAATTTTTCTTCATTGATACATATATCAGCTGCCTTATTTGTGTTGTCAGTTGTCATCAGTTTAGTTTTCTTCGCATTAAGATAGAGGTTTTGCTCTTCGCTATTCTTACAGACTGATATAATTAGTTTTTCCATTCCTTTTTGTGTTGTGGACAGTAATACTGTATCATCAGCATATCTAATCTCTGGTATTTCATAACCTACAATTTTTATGGCATCGTAATATTTTTTTGTCTACATCTTCTCTAACATTCCTCATTATATTTTCAGTATGCAAGTTAAATAAGTAAGGTGACAATATGCACTCCTGACGGATCCCTTGTTTTATGTCAAACCAAGTTGTTGTTTCACTACTGCCTGTTGATCTAGATACAGCAGTGATGTTAATTATATCAAATGTGTTGGAAATCCCATTTTTTCCATTATTTCCCAAAGTTTCTGATGTTGTACACAATCAAATGCCTTTTAATAGTCTATTAAAGATAAAAATAGATCCCCATTAAATTCTCTGCATTTCTCTATTATTAATCTTATACTGAATATATGATCTCTTGTTCCTCTTCCTTGTCTAAAACCAGCTTAGACTATATTGACTTCTTCTATTTTCTTACGAAGTCTGCCCATTATGATTTTTAGTAGAATTTTACTGGCATGACTAATCAGGGCAACAGTTCTGTAGTTTGTGCATAATTTCAAGTTACCCTTTTTTTGGCAGTGGTATGAATATAATTCTTTTCCATTCTTTTGTCCAAATACCTGAATGCCATATCTTTTTACTAGTGCATGATAGATTGTTACATATTCCTTTCCTCCTGCTTTAATAAATTCGACTGTTATCTCATCACATCCTGGTGATTTACCATTTTTCAGATTCTTTATGCCCTCAGGTCGGGTTCTTTCTTCTCCAATAATAATTCACACTGTTGATTTCTGCTTTCACAGTCGGTTGTTTCATACATTCCTCTGCAATATTCCTTCCATCTTTCTAGAAGTTCCTCTGTCTCTGCCAAGGTCTTCCCCATCTCGTCACAAATTACATTTAGCTTAAGTGTAACATTTCTTGTCAATGTCTTCATTTCTTTAAATATTTCACTAGCACTTCCACATTTCTGATGTTCTTCTATTGTTTCACAACAATCTTGTATATACTGTTTTTTGTCTTTTCGTATGTTTCTTCTTCCTTCGTTTGCTAAAGATTTATATTCCTCTTTGTTGTTGTTTGTCACTTTCCATTTCGTCTCCATAGAGATCTCTGGCCTTTGTAGCTAGTTCATCTGGTGTCATCTCCTCCTGTACAGCCATCAGAATTTCGAAACAGTTCTTCACTTCTATACCGTATTGTTCTGGTATTTTTGTAAGATCAAAGCGGAGTGATTTTGATTCCCTAACTGCCTTTTTTTTATCTTTATCTTCATATCTGCCATTAATAACTCTTGGTCCGTATCATAATCAGTACCTGCTAAAGTTTTTAGTGATGTTATACTTGATCTCCGCCTTCTTTGCGCTAAAATGTAATCTGTTTGATTCTTGGTTTTCCCGTCAGGTGATGTTCATGTGTAAAGTCTTCTTGGATGTTGTCTAAAAAGTGTGTTAGTGATCATTAGCTCATTTTCCATGCAAAACGCCATTAGATTGTCACCTGCCTCATTTCTATGTCCTATACTAAATTTCCTCAAAACGTATCCTTCGTCTTCTGCTCTTTCTGTACCATTCTTTGCATTAAAATCGCCCATTATTAATACAGTATCATTTTTTCGTACCTGGTCTATCGTCGTCTGAAGTGTGTTATAAAAGCCTTCTACTTTCTCTTCTTCTGCTGCTGATGGAGCAGGATGATATATCTGGATAATTGTTACATTTCTAGGAGTGCCCTTAAGTCTGATACTGAGAATTCTATCACTTACTGGATTGTAACCTAGTAATGCTTTTGATGTTGATTTGTCCAAGTAAAAATCCACTCCATTCTTTCCTCATAAGATATGATGGAAACATAAATATAAACTAATACATAAAAGAGAGGTGAATTCGTACAATTTGGCGGTTCGCGACCCACAGCTGGCATGCAAGCGCCATGGTTGGCGAACTTTAGTCTTATCTCTCCGTTGGTACCCCCAGTAACAAGCCTAGCCTGGTCAAATGGGCAGTTCACTAGTCCTCAGTGTGATGGAGTCTGCTAAAGAAGTTTTTACGCCCCCGCATTTTAGCCATACTAAGCTACTGCAATACATAGCCGCCATAACCCGTTCCCAATGATGCTTTGTTTCAACGTCTTAGTCATCGGCTCCAAAGAATATCAAGCCCGCAACTCCTGGGAGACTGGAGAAGGAGAAAGAAAGAAAGAAAGAAAGAAAGAGCGTCCTTTTCGAAAGCTTTAAATTGTGGATCTCTTAGCAGAGAAGAAGAAAGAATATCCTATTCTACAAAACTCTACTGCTGAATAAAACAATCAACCACCCCAGTATCATACGGGACAGCCCTACATTTTAATGTGTTTTTATCCCGTAAATCGGGACACCTGAATGTTCCATATTTTAAAATACGTGTTCCATATTGTCCAGTATTCTCAGCTTTGATCGCCTCATTTTCGGAAGTAAAAGGAATTTCAGTGTTCATTGTGGAAAGCCAAGAGAGAGATTTTCTGTTACTAGGAGACAGGATGCATCACTCTCTCAAACCTATCCGACTGATTAAAGTTTTCGGTCAAAATTAAAATCGTAATTTTAAACATATTTTTTAAAAAGTAACTTAACTTTGACGTGCTGTTATTTTTTAACTTAAAAAAAAGCACATGATCAGATTACTAGAACTATTTAAAGGCGCATTGAAAGACATAAAACTCGCCTGTAAGACAGTATCAAACAATATCTCGTCGATCGACCGGAAAATTGAAGGGGAAAAAAGACCAGGAAGCAAACAAACAAAAAAAAAATGCGGAATGACCAAGTGGCATGGAAATACCAAAGCATCTGAACTGATCGGAAACAACAAAGATGGCATTATATGGAGAAGCATGATTGTCAACGCTCTTCGGCACTACATGTAATGAATGAGTGTATCACACAGTATTCATGTTGAATTAGTCTAGGCATATGGTATTTTGGACTACAGTAAGCTACACACAATATGGACGAAGCTCGATTAAAGGAATAGTTATGGGAACGCAAGCGCGTTAACTCCTTTTAAACAGGGAAGAAAGTTAAACTTGTTATTTCCCTTCCCAGGACATGCTTCATAGTTCATTTCTTGAAGCATCTCGGGAACAGCTGACATTAAAAGTAGATCTCTGCCTTTCTCTGGCTGCCGGCAAACCACATACCCTAATGCCACCACAACTTTTTACCCCTCATTTGATAGGCTTTAAATCACTTTCCATCTTAACCGTATTTCACAATCTTCACCTGTAAGGAGCAATGAACCCAAGTTCGGAAGCTCAACAGATCCTATAGTAACATTACTCACTACAACAACAGCAGCAGTAGACACTGCAGGCGTAAAGTTCAGAGCCCAGCGTTGTTTATAGTTCATTATGAATTAGAGATGAACGCTCCTGGAACTATACGCTTTTGTTCCTGCTCCAAAAGATACGGATTAACTACTTTTGCCCAGCGATGAATAGCGGTTGATGGAGATCTTCTTCTTCTTTCTTCTTCTTCTTCTACTTCGTACGCATTTAGCGGTAATGCGTGGTACCTTGAGCTTTGTGAAGCGTCTTCCGGCTGGGAACCTCCGACTTCATCACATTTCCTTGCTAGGGCAGACTGTATTCTTGCTGGGACTGCCATGAAGACAGTGGTGTAGGCTGGCCTGTTTGTTTTCCAGCCTCTGGTGGCTGTACTTAAGCCCCCTCTCCACATTAGGCCCAGCGGCTTTGAGACAGTTCCACAGAGACACTCTGACTTTGGGATGATGATGAATGCTTCAACGATATCCATTCCCCGCCACCTATAGTCTGCTGGCTCTGTTTTGTTTACATCATTCTGAGAGCCATGATAGTAGAGACCCATAGGCTTTGCACGTCCTGGATTCATTGGTTTCACATAAGATTTTTTCCTCATCCCTGCCAGTGATCTCCATGTCCTTATCCGTCCACCATCCTGACATTAGTGTTGATTGCTACAGGTTTCTGGGCTACAGAAATAGGTCAGAGTTTTTAAGCAAACAGATCTATGTTATCTGTCTCACAAAGACTGTGTTAAGATAAGTGTGTTCTTAACACAGTTGTTCCCAGGGGTAAGTTGATGGAGATATTACCTGGCAGTTGCTGATTTACTTGTGTCTCGGATAGAGACCTACGTATCCAATGTGAACTATAAGATATGCGTGACGTAATGGTGAAAAAAAAAACACCCCAAAAATGCTGGAAATGGATTGGTCATGTGCTCCGAAGAGACCCCAGCAATATCGCTAAAGCAGCCATGCGATGGACACCCGAGGGAAGAAAAGAAAGGACGACCCAAGGCTACCTGGCAGAGAACTGTAGAAGCAGAAATGAGTAGCACGCAGCACAGGTGGGCCACAATACAAAGACTTGCCCGCAGACCGTGAGAGGTGGAGAGAGTTTGTTGCTACTTTGCAAGAGGCCGTAGGACGTTCTTGGCGGTGACTGTTTAGCCGATTGTCTACTAAGGGGATGGATGGATGGATGGATGGATGGATGGATGGATGGATGGATTATGTCTCACATGTCGTACTTGTACGAATTCCCTTTAACTGCGAGCTGGTGTTCTTTGCAGCCAATGCTGTAGAGGTGTTAAGGCACAGCATCGTATCAGCGTGGGAGCGGGTTATAGCGGGTATTTTTTTGTTTTGGTCAGTCCCGGAGCACAGCTAAAAAGCAGCGGGTGTGCAATGCTTCTTTAGCAGACTCCACCATCATGGGGACTATGGCGATCCCTGGCTCGTTAGCCATGCTAGGCCTGTTACTCGGGATACCATGGAGAGGTTGGACAGGGTCTTGGTCAGCTATGGTTCGCTAACCATGACGCTAGCATATCAGCTATGGTTCGCTAACCCTGACGCTAGCATATCAGCTATGGTTCGCTAACCCTGACGCTAGCATATCAGCTATGGTTCGCTAACCCTGACGCTAGCATATCAGTTATGGTTCGCTAACCCTGACGCTAGCATATCAGCTATGGGTCGCTGATTGCCTCATCGGACATAGTCTTCACCCCATCTCAGGAAGAAATATGTACATTCTTTCATCGCGGCCAGTGGTGGGTTATCCATTAGATTGAACATTCTTAAGGTTAGATGCCCGAAAGAGATGAAAAGGGGGGGGGGGAGGGAGAGTGTCATCAAGGAATAAAATTCGAATATACATTATTATTATTTTATAACTTTTATATCAGACGATAAACGGTTTAGGTTTGAGAGTATCCGTTTTAAGTTTAGCCCAGTGGCCTGGGCGGTGGTTAATCCGTCGCTGACCACGGAGATGGCATTGATCCTCGCTAGACATAATACGAAGATGAAGTCTAATCCGGTCGTGTTTCATGAACCCTGGCGCCAGTACTTCTTAGTTCCCTGTGCTAAGAACGTTGGCGCAACGTGGAATGTCCTTAAGTGAATTTTATCCGGGGTAGACTATAGATGATATGCTAAAGAAGAGTCCTTCAAATATCATAAAATAAGAGGACATAATTTTGTAGGATTCCACCTCGAAAAAATCATAGACAAAGCACTTCAGTGAGCCGTGAGAGAAAGAAAAATCACCATCTGGGATGGCTCATTTCATTATCACGCTGTTCTCTCGTGGCTAGATGGCTGCTCGTCCTACCGGAGTCCGTGTTCGAATCCCAGGTAATTCTCTTGTGATTTTTCTTTCTCTCACGTCTCACTAAAGTGCTCTGTCTACGATTTTTTCAAGGTCTAAATCCTACAAAATTGTGTTCTCATACTTTACCGTACAAAAGCCTCGTTGTTTCCTATTTATACAAACATTGCTTCAGATATCATGGGCACAAAAAAAAAAATATATATATATACATACTACAAGAATTTCGTATGGAAGAAGGGTGGCTAGTAAAGAAGAAAAAGTTATTTTTTTTAACATATTAAAAACATCATGATAATTTGGAGAAGACCCTCATGGATGCATCAGCAGCAGGACATCTTGCTTACAACCTAGAGGCCTACAGGAGATCTGTTAGGGAGGCAAAGTTCCGCAATGGACATGCAAATGATTGACTGACTGACCGACCTTTGATGAGGAATCGTTATTTGTGTTTTCCTTCTTTATTTTAATTTTTGACATGTAGGAGTGAATGAATGAGAATAGGACAGAGTGAAGAACAGATCACAGGCCAGACTTAAGATGGTTTAATCTCCCATATAAGAACATACAAACAGGAATCTCCTACTGTACCTGCAAAATTATAAACAATATACTCGTAAAGTACAACAAAACATTATATATCGTCTTTCTTCTTCTCCTCCTCCTCTTTCTTCTTCCTCTTTATTTTTCTCCTGCTTCTTCTTCTGAAATATATATATATATATATGGAAGAAGTGAAGAGTTTTCAATATATTGGATCACTGCTAACTAATAATGGAGATACAGTGAGGGAAATTAAAAGGAGGACATCTATCGCTCTTCAGAAAGTAAAACAACTAAAGAATCTGTGGAGAGGAACAGATAGAACTACAAAAATAAGATTTTTAATGGCATGCATCTTTCCCATCGCAACATGTGCCTGTGAGACCTGGACACTTAACAAAACAGCTGAGAAACACATAAATGCCTTTAAATGCTACAGAAGAGTTCTTCAAATATCCTGGACACAAAAAAAGAACAAATATAGTCATACTACAAGAACTTAATATTGAAGAAGGCTGGCTAGTAAAAAGTATGAAACAGAGAAAACTTAAATATTTTGGACATAATAAACGTCATGATAATCTAGAGAAAACAGTCTTGGAAGGGTACATAATGGGAACAAGAAAGAGAGGAAGACCAAGGCGAAGATGGCTGCAAGACATAGTTGATGATCTGCAAATGGATGCATCAGCAGCAGGCCATCTTGCTCACAACCGAAAGGCCTACAGGAGTGCTGTTTGGGAGGCAAAGTTCAGCAAGGAACATGCAAATGAATGAATTATGTATATGTATATATATATATATATATATATATATATATATATATATATATATATATATATATATATCCGATGAGGCAATCAGCGACCCATAGCTGATATGCTAGCATCAGGGTTAGCGAACCATAGCTGACCAAGACCCTGTCCCACCTCTCCGTGGTACCCCGAGTAATAGGCCTAGAATGGCTTAACGGGCCTGGTGGAGTCTGCTAAAGAAGCATTTGCACACCCCCCTGCTCTTTAGATGTACTCCGGGACTGAAAGAGTAGCCGCCATAACCCGCTCCCACGCCGATACGATGCTGTACCTCAACACCTCCACAGCATCGGCTGCAAAGAACAACAGCTCGCAGTTACAGGGAGTTCGTACAAATACAAGTACAGTATATATATATGAATGTGAAAAAGAGGTTGAAAGGCTCGCCGAAGACAGGAAAAATTGGCGAACAACCTTGCGAGCCCTATGTGACGTTTAACGCCAAGGGGAGGATATAAGATATAATATAAATATATATATATATATATATATATATATATATATCTGAACCTTAAGTGCCCAGGGCACATGGGGCTTCCGCAAGGGTTTTCCACAAATGCCTGTCCTTCGCCTTTTTTTCTGCTCTTGCCCAGGTGAGCCCTCTATTGCTCAACATCCTTTCTGTTGTTCTTCTCCATGTCTCTTTTGGTCTACCCTTACTTCTGTTCCCCTGTGGTGTCCATCTTAGTGCTACTTTTGATAGTCTTCTTCTTCTTCTTCTTCGTTCGCTTCTACCACCAAAACTGCACTGTGATCCTACTGAATTTACGCTTGTGGTCCTCATTAGGTCCGGTGGTCCCCTGTGTGGTCCCCGAAGGACCACACGAGATCCACGAGAGGACCACAAGGGGTTCAGAGTATCACAGTGCTTTAGCCTATACCCTTGGTGGGTCTCTGAAGCGGGAATGCGTGACACCGTGGTTTTCATTGCACCAGTTTAGTCTAGGGTTGGACTTTCTCACCGGAAGACCTCGACGTGTTTAGGATATCAGTGCATCCCCGCTGGGTGAGAGGCGGCAGCCCACCCAGGCCAGAGTTGGACTTTCTCACCGGAAAACCTCGACGTGTTTTGAGATACCCGTGTATCACCGCCGGGTGAGAGGTGGTTGCCCATCCAGTCCAGGGTTGGACTTCTCACCGGAAAACCTCAGCGTGATTAGGATACGCAAACATCCCCGCCGGGTGAGAGGTGGTTGCCTATCTAGACTTCCCTGGTCCAGTGTCTCCGACTTCAGCATTTTGCGGTCGTGGCCGCTACCCTTCCTAGTTGTGACTAGGATGGAGCTTTTGTCCAGGAATTCGAATCCTCGCCACTAGTGACTTCTACCCCTGGGTTGAGCCGGTTTAGGCATTCCCAGTATGGGCGTGTTTGGGACGGGACATGCATAGCCTTCAAGATTCACCCCTGGTATGAGCCGGTTTAGGCAAAATTCACCAGTATGGGTGTTTATCAGGCGTTACCGACCTCTAGAGCGGAGGTGGCATGACATGTCTAGCTATCGAGTTCTACCCCTGGTGTGTGCCGGTTTAGGCATATTTCACCAGTGTAGGTGTATTTCGGACTTGGGCGGCCTCTAGAGCAGAGGTGCCGTGGTATAGCTCTCGTAGCGATACTACTGGACATACCAGTTAAGCTTCACTTTCCACCACCTTTTCCTATCAGCGCCGCACAGCAACCTTTATTTCTTTTCCGCATTTACTTCCTTAACCGGGAGGAGCTTCACTCCACGCGCGGCATTTGAAGTGTCTCGCCAGCAGTGTCTTAACCTCTTGGACAAGCCGGTTCATGCATTTCACCCGGTATGACTGCACTCAGGACGTGGCTGACCTCCAGACCAGAGGTGCCGTGATTTGACTGTTTGCTTCGCTTTATCCTTTCTACCACCTTTTCCGCAGTGATGCTGCGCGGCAACCTCATTTGCAAATTTCTTCACTGGCCGGGAGAAGCACCACTCCACACACGGCAGCTGAAGATCTCGCCAACAGCGGAACCTCGACTGATTTAATGAGCCATTCGCGGTTTCACCGTGAGACAGTGTGAACTTAGACATGCATGGCTTAATCTTTGAGACAAGCATATGACTACTGGCAGGATCAACCAGATAGCTTTCTTCACCGAACCTTTGTCGGATATCTGCCGACAGACCGACGCGGGGCAAGGGAGACAGCGCTCTGCTCAGAGCGGATCCCTTTCGACCCCGGCGGCGTTTCATTTCCTTTAACCGGCGGGGGCGGCTCTCTCTGCTCTAACGAGGGGAGAAGAAAGCCTGGCCACCCACAAACAACACACGTTATATACTGCAGACCCGATACTCTTTGCGAGAGATGGGCCAATTTCGAGACCATCGGTCGACAAAACCGTACTACATCGTTATCACGAACCTGGCTGGCTAGCCGTTTACATGCTTCGCTCGACGGACAAACCACTTGCTTCTGCATCGAAACACCTTAACTCTCGCCGTCCGGGAAGGGAGCGAAAGCCTGTCTCCCCACGCACGGAACTCGAGAGCGCTTTTTCGCCAAAAGAACGGTCGGCCTGCGCAACAGCAACCGCCCGCGCTGTGCAGGTCGGCGCAGCTCTGCGCGGCTGACACTTTTGATAGTGAGTTGTCAGTCATTCGGAGCACATGTCCCAACCACCGCCACCGTCTTTCCTCAATAACTGTTGTCAGTGGCTTCATCTGCATTTCTGCCAATAAGATGTTATTTGTTATGGTACCGTGTGGTACCCGGGATCTGCAAAGAATAGGACCACAGTACCCTACCACGCATGATCGTAAAAGGCGACTAAGGAGGGTTCGGCATAGGGCCAGCAACCCTATCTGGTAAAAAAACTATCAGACTGCTACAGAAACGGATATATATATATATATATATAATATATATATATATATATATATATATATATAAAATGTATATACATATACTCGTGACAACTCCAGAAAGTGTTTTATCTTAATTGTGTGGTAACTGTTCACCATACCACTAACAATATTGATTTAACTTCTTGTAAAATGAACTTAGCCTTACAGGAATATCTTTAAATACACCGACTTAATGTGGATAGCACAACTGGCTGAACTACTTGAGTCTAATATTTACATAAAATACCGTTTATTAAGATAACAGTCTAAAAGGCTTTTTCTTTAAAAAAAAATAAAACAGATTTAAGCATATAGTTTATTTCTGCAGTAGGAGTTCATAATTTTAAAGTCATAATTTTTAACGCTCTTGACATATACTGCTAAAACTTTGCGATAGCGATTTTTTTTAATTATAAAAAGTGGTCGTGTGCCACGGATGTTGTTTGGTAGGTTAAGAGTTAATTTAAATAAATATTTCGATGACCATAGTATTACGTTAGCTGCTTAGAGTCATAACCCCTTCAGGAGAATTTTTTATATAGCCATATTTGCGTTCAGTCTTCAAAAGTTAAAAAAAAAATGTTCTGTATTGGGAAAACGTGTAACATACTGTTGGTAAACATTTCAAAATAAATAAATAAATAAAAACATAGAAGATGTTACGGAATGTTGAATTAGTCATATTTATATACGAAAAATAAAATCCTGTAAAACGAATGTGCAGTCAAGTATCCTTTAAAACACAGATAACTCCTACATGAAAATATCTATATTTATATCTTCTTCTTCTTCGGACATTCTGGGACGTCATTTTGGAAAGGTTTGAGGAAGGCAGCAGTTCGCCTTATCTTGTCCATCTTGCTTCTTGTATTCCTAGTATGTCTAGTTTGTATCTGTGCATTTCCTTGATGGTTTGTGCTAGTTTTCCAGTCTGGTTTAGTGTTCTTACATTCCAGCTGCCTATTTGCATCTTTTGTTTAGGTTCCAGGAGGTCTGCAGTCGGGCTGGGGACTTCCAGTGGCTGGCTTTCATCCACAACCTTCATGGGCTCAGTTTCCTGATACGCATTTCTCCTTCCACCTGCATTTGCTTTTTCCCTTGCTTCTGTTTCTGTAGCAGTCTGATAGTTTTTTACCAGATAGGGTTGCTGGCCCTATGCTGAACCCTCCTTAGTCGCCTTTTACGATCATGCGTGGTAGGGTACAGTGGTCCTATTCTTTGCAGATCCCGGGTACCACACGGGGGATATATATATATATATATATATATATATATATATATATCCAATGAGGCAATCAGCGACCCATAGCTGATATGCTAGCATCAGGGTTAGCGAAACATAGCTGACCAAGACCCTGTCCCACCTCTCCGTAGTACCCCGAGTAATAGGCCTAGAATGGCTAACGGGCCTGGTGGAGTCTGCTAAAGAAGCATTTGCACACCCCCCTGCTCTTTAGATGTACTCCGGGACTGAAAGAGTAGCCACCATAACCCGCTCCCACGCCGACACGATGCTGTACCTCAACACCTCCACAGCATCGGCTGCAAAGAACAACAGCTCGCAGTTACAGGGAGTTCGTACAAATACAAGTACAGTATATATATATGAATGTGAAAAAGAGGTTGAAAGGCTCGCCGAAGACAGGAAAAATTGGCTAACAACCTTGCGAGCCCTATGTGACGTTTAACGCCACGGGGAGGATATAAGATATAATATAAAAACAAATATATATATATATATATATATATATATATATATATATATATATATATATATATATAAACTTTTTTTCTGCTCTTGCCCAGGTGAGCCCTCTATTGCTCAACATCCTTTCTGTTGTTCTTCTCCGTGTCTCTTTTGGTCTACCCTTACTTCTGTTCCCCTGTGGTGTCCATCTTAGTGCTACTTTTGGTATTGAGTTGTCAGTCATTCGGAGCACATGTCCCAACCACCGCCACCGTCTTTCCTCAATAACTGTTGTCAGTGGCTTCATCTGCATTTCTACCAATAAGATGTTATTTGTTATGGTACCGTGTGGTACCCGGGATCTGCAAAGAATAGGACCACAGTACCCTACCACGCATGATCGTAAAAGGCGACTAAGGAGGGTTCGGCATAGGGCCAGCAACCCTATCTGGTAAAAAAACTATCAGACTGCTACAGAAACGGATATATATATATATATATATATATATATATATATATATATATATAATGTATATACATATACTCGTGACAACTCCAGAAAGTGTTTTATCTTAATTGTGTGGTAACTGTTCACCATACCACTAACAATATTGATTTAACTTCTTGTAAAATGAACTTAGCCTTGCAGGAATATCTTTAAATACACCGACTTAATGTGGATAGCACAACTGGCTGAACTACTTGAGTCTAATATTTACATAAAATACGGTTTATTAAGATAACAATCTAAAAGGCTTTTTCTTTAAAAAAAAAAAAAATAAAATAGATTTAAGCATATAGTTTATTTTTGCAGTAGGAGTTCATAATTTTAAAGTCATAATTTTTAACGCTCTTCATATATACTGCTAAAACATTGCGATAGTGATTTTTTTTAATTATAAAAAGTGGTCGTGTGCCACGGATGTTGTTTGGTAGGTTAAGAGTTAATTTAAATAAATATTTCTATGACCATAGTATTACGTTAGCTGCTTAGAATCATAACCCCTTCAGTAGAATTTTTTAAATAGCCATATTTGCGTTCAGTCTTCAAAAGTTAAAAAAAATGTTCTGTATTGGGAAAACTTGTAACATACTGTTGGTAAACATTTCAAAATAAATAAATAAATAAATAAAAACATGGAGGATGTTACGGAATGTTGAATTAGTCATATTTATATACGAAAAATAAAATCCTGTAAAACGAATGTGCAGTCAAGTATCCTTTAAAACACAAATAACTCCTACATGAAAATATCTATATTTATATCTTCTTCTTCTTCTTCTTCTTCTTCGGACATTCTGGGACGTCATTTTGGAAAGGTTTGAGGAAGGCAGCAGTTCGCCTTATCTTGTCCACATCTTCATGCAGTTTGGACTGGTACTAGTTATGGCCATGTGCACCTTCTTAGCTTCTCATTTACATATAAAGGGAAGTCTTGCAGCAGATGCTGGGGTTTAAATTTGATCAAGAACGTAGGTGCACTCATCACCTTCAGCTTAGGAATGTGTAGGTTTGTCCATGGAAGATACTTAAGTACCTGAAGTTAGATTCTAACACTGAATAGATATGCTCGGTTAGTGAAGGCATAAACTTCTTTAGTGAACACATAGACTAGATTAATGAAGAGATAGGGTACAGATTCTATCGAGACCACAGAGAAGTATGAGACATCGATATGGGAAGAGAGAGAGAGAGAGAGAGAGAGAGAGGGAGAGAGAGAGGGGGGGGGGAGGAACGTTTTAGGAATGACAATTAATTAGACTTTGAACATGATAAATTAAACTTTCTTCTGGACTACGGGCTCTCAGCATTTCTATGATTACCGACCCTCAGTAGTTTGGTCAGTACTATCAGTGCCGGTACAGTCGCCAGACCTATCTAATACCAGCATGATTTCTAAGATGTCGCTACTTTGATTTTAGCCTACATACGGATAAACTGAAACAGAACAGCCGCGATCCAACAACTTGTTTTCTGAACTGATTAGAGATGGAGATCAAACAACCATCATTTTTGTTCTCATAGTTTGTGCCCCTTTACCATAACAAGGGAAGGAAATAAATAAAACGGTGTTGCGATAACATGTTATAGTTTCACAGCTGGTCAGAGCACAGGCAGATTTCTTTATTGTTGCTCCAGGCTGTGGGCTCAGCCTCGGCCAGCGGTCGAAGATTTCTCCAGTTCTCGTGGCAGTGAAATCTCCGGACCAAGGCTGCACTTCTCCTGCTTTTTACCTCCTCTCCGAGTCTGGAAAGAAAAGCTTCTTTAACCCACTCTCCATCCGATACCATGCTTGTGCTTCACAACTGTTGCCGCATCGGCTACAGAGATGACCTTCTCCAGGTCCATGGGGGATAAAGCAAGAACAAGATAAAGCAAGAACAAGATAAAGCAAGAACAAGATAAAACAAGAACAAGATAAAGCAAGAACAAGATAAAACAAGAACAAGATAAAGCAAGAACAAGATAAAACAAGAACAAGATAAAGCAAGAACAATATAAAACAATAACAAGATAAAACAGGACCGCGATGTGTTTTTACAAGTCCAACACACACACTCACACTCACACTCACACACACACATATATATAAACCATAACCATACGGCTTTCCTGCGCAAAAACCTCATTGTTACTATCTCATAAATTCGTACCTGGAAAAGAAAATTACAAAGCAAATAATAATAATAATACTGGGGTATTTTCGCGTTCCGAGATAGCTTTGTCTTGTAAAGCTTTTATCTTGTCAACTAACAACTGCTGTAAAAATGTTAGAAATATTATTTAAGATAATGTTTTTTTTTAAGTTTGTATCCATAGTTTCTGATAACATGAACAGTGATATCCCAGTACTTATATCTTATATCCTTCCCGTGCCGTTAAACGTCACATAGGGCTCGCAAAGTAGTTCGCCAATTTTTCATGTCTTCGGCGAGTCTTTCAACCTCATCAAGGGTTTTTATGCCTGTTAATTTGGCCTCTCTTACCAACGTCCTCTTCAGAGTTTCACGCGGTCTGCCTCTTTTTGTTTTGCCTGTTGTGTTCCATTTGATAGCTTGTTTTGGGATTCTCTGATAATTTCTTCTCATCAAGTGACCAACATATGTCCATCTCCTTTTCCTGATCACCCATGAGACTGGTTGCTGTTCAGTCATCTGTCTTATCTCTGCATTGTTCTTGAATTCGTTCCACTTGATGTATTTTTTCCACAGTACTAGCCACCTGGTAACCCAGACAACTTTTCCTTCACTGAATTTGCAGCTTTCTCTCTCCTCCTTCCCTACCTCTATTCCTCTCTCCCTCCCTCTCTCTCCTCCCTCCCTCTCTCTCTCTCTCCTAGTCGATTTTATCTCGGACAAGAAGGCGAGAATGCTTCGATTTTTTTCCCAGCGACAAATATCATCTCTATAAACACACAGAACTGCTCTCACCAGATTGTTAAAGTCGAATAATTATTTCACAGCTGCAATTGGCCAGGGGTCCTCAAACATTTCAGACTATGGCACAAATGATAATGCAATTTTTATGTTGCGACACACCTCTCTCGTTACAGCCAATCATATTAAGTCTAACAACTCCGGCACATCATGGCATAATCACTGTCTATTCGTGGGGCTGTAGCTTCTGTTTGCATAAAAATAGAACGGTTTAGGTTCGTACTTACAGCAAACTAAACCAGTGTTACATAATGAGATCCAAAGAAAGTTCCTTTTTAAATATAATATAAATAAAGCTGTGTAAATACAAGTAAGAATGATGTAATATTAAAATAAATAAGTGTACTATCAGAACTACAAAAATAAGATTTTTAAGGGCATGCATCTTTCCCATAGCAACATATGCCTGTGAGACCTGGACACTTAACAAAATAGCTGAGAAAGACATAAATGCATTTGAATGTAAATGCTACAGAAGAGTTCTTCAGAACAAAAAAAAAAAAATCCATACTACAAGAACTTAATATTGACGAAGGCTGGCTAGTAAAGAGGATTAAACAGAAAAAAACTTAAATATTTTGGACACATTAAACGTCATGATAATCTAGAGAAGACCGTTTTGGAAGGGTACATAATAGGAAAAAGAAAGAGATGAAGACCAAGGCGAAGATGGCTGCAAGACATCGTCGATGATCTGCAAACGGATGCATCAGCAGCAGGCCATCTTGCTCACAACCGAGAGGCCTACAGGAGTGCTGTTAGGGAGTAAAGTTCCACAAGAGATATGCAAATGAATGAACTATCAGAATTAATGCCTCTCTTGTGACACCTCACAGACTCTATGAGAAACACTGACATAGGTCTTTATAGTATCTACCTTCTAGAATGGGTAAGTAAAGATTATATAAACACCAACTTATGTCTTTATAGTAACTACCTTCTGGAAGGGGTAAGTAAAGATTTTATAAGCACACATAAACGACCAAGTTAAAAAAAGGGAACGTGTCTGTGTAAAACCCATCAAGAAATAATTTCATGTCTAAATGGGGTAATCTTGCAAATGCCAAGAAGCAAGACACTTGTGGTATAATTCTACTGGTTCTATGGGCCTGCGCAATTTTTTTTAACAATTTCAATATTTAAACTGCGATGTTAATTTCACCGATCATATCCTTTAACCACGAACAAGATGGTTTTATAATTTCCGAAAGTGAATTCAATCACACGGAATATTACATCAGGAAATTATTCTGGACTCAGTAACGGAATCTGGTAATTGTTAATATCAATAAACGTTATCACTACTAAAATAAAAAGACGGATATGGGCTGTATCTAATAACTATCAGTCTAGTAATTTGCCCGGTGGTACATCGCTATTGTTCATCTAGTGCAGTAAATCTGGATGCTTGCTAAAACTTTAAACAAAAATATTTCGACAAAGTTTTTAAATACATTGTATGGAAAGAAAGTAACGACAAACACTTGATATGTTGAAAGAGTTTACCACAGCATTTGAAATGTTGAAAGAGATTACCACAACATTTGATATGTTGAAAGAGTTTACCACAACATTTGATATGCTGAAAGAGTTTACCACAACATTTGATATGTTGAAAGAGTTTACCACAACATTTGATATGTTGAAAGAGTTTACCACAACATTTGATGTGTTTAAAGAGTTTACCATAACATTTGAAATGTTTAAAGAGTTTACCACAATATTTGATATGTTTAAAGAGTTTGCCACAACATTGGATATGTTTAAAGAATTTAACACAACATTTGATATGTTTAAATAGTTTACCACAACATTTGATATGTTTAAAGAGTTTAACACAACATTTGATATGTTTAAATAGTTTACCACAACATTTGATATGTTTAAAGAGTTTATCACAACATTTGATATGTTTAAATAGTTTACCACAGTAGCCAAGTTTAAAAAAAAACAAGCGAATATTTAGTGAAACCAATCACATATTCATCAAACCCAGTACCTAAATGTTTTTAGTTTTCTTTTAATATATCAATTGTAAGTTTGTAATCATTTTAAAAACAAAACATTTGATTTAGATTCCAGTTTATTTTATTTAGTTGTTATTTCACTTCATGTATATTTGTTTAATCAACCTTGTATTTTAGGTTTCATTTGAAGTTTATAAAAGACCCAACAAAAAAAAAGTGCAACTACAAACAGCTTTAGTTAATTTTTAATGCTTTAATCTATTTTAGATCAGTATCTAATCTCCGCATAAACTTTAGCACAAGATAAGAATGCCATTAATAGTTTAACTAATAACTCACTGACAAAACTGAAAATAGATGAGATCAGTCTTCGGAGTAATTTCTTAGTTTTAGAGACGTACTTTTTCTCTCTGTCATGGACAAAAGTAGTTCGGAATATCATTCCGCCAGTGACAGACCTCATCACGCCGGCGAAGCGCAAGGATATTACACAAAATGGGATTTATTTAACAAAGAGATATCAACGGGTCTCGGCAGTCTCATCTGCCTATTCGGCATCGTTACAAACATTATTAACATTATCCTCTTTTTTCGGTAATATCTTTTCTTCCTCATATATCCAGTAAACTAATATATACTGTAGACAAGCATATTACTAATTTACCAGAGAAATTTCCTACATGTATATGGACGTAGCATGAAAATTTGATGAAGAAAAATAATGGGTAGAAATTTGGTGTTGAAAGTATGAAGTTTTACTCTAGATATTTACTGCAGAAAGATAAGGATTTAGCAAGAAATTTGGTGTGAACAGATAATGGGTTTAATATAGAAATAAATTTAGTGGAGAAATATAACTGATATAGGATAGAAACTTAGTGCGGAATGATAATGGATTTAAGAAGAAGTTTGGTGTGGAAAGAGTGGATTTAACATAAAAATTTAATACAGAAAGAAACGGTTTGGCCAGTACAAAATTGGTGCAAAAATTTACTAGACAGAAATATATAAACTAAAATATATCGTGAACAGCAGAATCGACTGAAGCAAGACGTTTGCCTAAAAGTAACATCACCAGCTACGAAAGTCACAGAAGAGAAGAATATGATTTTGATATCTGTGTTTGATCTAAGCGACGCGAATTCTGAAAAGTCTGAGGCAGACATTTAGCAGAAACTGAAGACAATGCGGCTTGAGCATGGATGCTGCTCCACCTCCCTGGAACTTCAAGTAGGGTGTCTTTTGCAGCCGATGTTGCTAATGTGCTGAGATACAAGCATCACGTTTAATGGGGATTGGGTTTATGACGGCTTTTGTGGTTGACTGTAGGTGGAGCTAAAAGCAAGGGAGGTTCAATGGAACCTCTTTATCATACTCCACTGCAAGAATATTTTAACGATGACTGCCACTTTAGCTTTGCTCCGCCTGTTATTGGAGGCATCAACGGAAATGCGAGACAAGGTCTTGGCTGACTATGGTTCGCCAACTTTCGTGCAAGCAGTCAGTCAGATGTAGGTCGCTTACGGCCAAATCGGGCAGTGTCTTCACCGGCCTTGCCCATGGTAAGGTGACAGAGCACAGTGTGACTGATTTTTCTTGGAAAATAGTACACAAAGCACTTTAGACATCAAGGAAAGAAAAGTAGTACACAAAGCACTTCAGACGCGAGAGAAAGAAAAGTAGTACACAAAGCACTTTAGACATCAGGGAAAGAAAAGTAGTACACAAAGCACTTCAGATGCGAGAGAAAGAAAAGTAGTACACAAAGCACTTTAGACGTCAGGGAAAGAAAAGTAGTACACAAAGCACTTTAGACGTCAGGGAAAGAAAAGTAGTACACAAAGCACTTTAGACGTGAGAGAAAGAAAAGTAGTACACAAAGCACTTCAGACGTGAGAGAAAGAATAGTATTATATAAAGCACTTTATTTTGCGTGTGAAAAAAATAGTACTCACAGCACTTATGACGAGAGAGAGAGAGGAAAATAGTACATAAAACACTTAAAGCCTGGGAGAAAGGAAAATAAGAAAATGACCATGACTAGTACCAGAGACTCAGAGAGCCTAGCCGAGAGACGAAAGCGTACTATCAACTTGGTCACTTTAGAAATGCAAGGGAGTCCAGCTGGTGTCTAAAGTGCTTTGCCTGCTGTTTTCCTCGGGGGGGGGGGGGAGCTAATCATACATAGTGGTCTGTAACTTTAGAAAACATGCCGATAATTAATGGTAACATAACAGAGCACATTACTGTGTGGTTCAGTCAGTCATTTGCATGTCCCTTACGGAACTTTGCCTCCCTAACAGCTCTCCCGTAGGCCTCTCGGTTGTAACTGTATGGTTAGACTTTGAAAAAAATAATAAACAAAGTACTTTTAGACATTAGAGAAAGAAAAATGACCAAAAAAAACCCCACTGATCAATGAATTAATCAAATTAATCAAATCATTGATTAATGTGCTGTTCTCTCGTGGCTAGACGGTTTGCTAGTCCTACCAGAGTTCGTGGTTCAAGTCATTTTTCTTTCTGTCATGTATGAAAGTTCTTTGGTCACGATTTTTTTTCAGTCTAACCATGCTCTGTTCCTCTAATGTTCGGAAGCCTTATTGTTTCCTGTGTGTGGCAATTATTGATAATCAAGAATTACTATATAATTATTAGAGAAGAGATATTTTGTTTCTCTTATATAAGCAGCCAAGGTTTCTCTGAAGCTGTTAATATCAGTTTCTTTGGTTTGTCTGTCTCGGACATTGGAAGCCTCATGGCATACCTGTGGTTAAACATTGGCAACAATCCTTTCTTACTTAAATACGTGACAGTCCCGTATGTACCCGAGGAGTTCCTTTTCTTGACCGCGGGTAAAGTATCTTTTATTTAAAAAAAAAGAAATAATTAGCTGTATTTTGAATTCAACATTTTGGATTTTTCTTTATTTAGAAGTAGATTAACATTTATCAGTTAACATAATATAATGTAATATTTATATTGTGTTGTTGGCTATTCTTATTGTGGCCGTGCAGATAAGCGACATGTTATGACATGTGGCATATCATGACTCAGGCTAAGCGATGCAAAGATCTTGTTTTTTTTTAAACATGAAGATCTTTATCATTTCTCATATGAACATCCACTTCAATCTCTGGACAGCTGTCTTGCATCTGTTGTTATCGGACTAAAGATTACTAACGATAATAACAGGGATTTCTGAAAGGTAGTTTTACGAGTTCTACCTTACCTTCTTCGAAGACTTAAGATATGCTCCATTGTTCATTAATTCTTTTTTCATTTTTTTTCTTTTTTTTTTTTTTTGTTATTTCTTTTACATAAATTTCATGTGAATCTATACTTTGTCCCTCTGTCTGATTCTTTGCCCTGTTTGTGTTTGTACGAAGAAGGCTCGCGCCGAAACGTCACATTGATGTAAACGTTAAGTAATAAAGCTGTTCCTACTTTTTTTCCTCGTTTATACATGTTGGTATCAGAGCTTTACTGCAGTGCCTCGTGTATAGTTGTATCTTCTTCTTATATCTTATATCCTTCCCGTGCCGTTTAACGTCACATAGGGCTCGCAAAGTAGTTCGCCAATTTTTCCTGTCTTCGGCGAGTCTGTCAACCTCAAGGGATTTAACGCCTGTTAATTTGGTCTCTCTTAACAATGACCTCTTCAGAGTTTTACGCGGTCTGCCTCTTTTTCTGTGGCCTGTTGTGTTCCATTTGATAGCTTGTTTTGGGACTCTCTGATCATTTCTTCTCATCAAGTGACCAACATATGTCCATCTCCTGTTCCTGATCACCCATGAGACTGGTTGTTGTTCAGTCATCTGTCTTATCTACGCATTATTCTTAAATTCGTTCCACTTGATGCCGAGTATTTTCATTAGGCATTTGTTTTAAAAAAGAGTCTAATTTCTTGTCTGTTTCTTTAGTTGTTTTCCAGCTTTCGCATGCATAAATGAGGGTGGATATTACATTTGAATTGAATAGTCTTAACTTGGTTTTTGTGCTTATAACTTTTGAATTCCATATGTTCTCAAGGTTCTTGAAGATCTATGCCGATTTTGCAATTCTGATTCTAACTTCCTTTCTGGTGTCACCATCCTGGTCTATGTAGCTGCCAAGGTATACAAATTAATTGACTTCTTCAATATCTGTCCCTTCTATGTGTATTTTTTCCATTGTAATTAAGGGGAATTTTTATTATTTTATTACTTATACACTAATTATTGTGTGGACACGTTCTTCTCTGTCTAGCTGGTGATAGGAGTCATTTCTCTGCTCTCGTTTATCCCCACTTGTTTTTTTTTATATTTGCCTTAAAGAGATAAAATGACAATCAAAACTATGATGAACGACATATTTCTAGGAGCTGAGTCCTTGTAAACATAAATATGATATATTTGTATTGTTTCTTATTATGCTTATCAAGCCTTTGTAGAATTAGACCAGAAAGAAGCTATTCAAAGAAAGAATTTTAAAAACATCAGGAAGCAGGCAACATTTCCCTTTTCTAAAGCTATCTTATACTCAGAAATATCCAGAAACAACCCGCTGCTCTAAAACTACCTAGTGTTCAGAAACATTCAGAGACAACTAAGACATCCCTACTCTGAAACTTCCTTGTCACTGAAACAACTAAGACATCTCTACTCTGAAACTTCCTTGTCACTGAAACAACTAAGACATCCCTGCTCTGAAACTTCCTTGTCACTGAAACAACTAAGACAACCCTTCTCCAAAACGTCCTTGTCACTGAAACAATTAAGACATCCCTACTCTAAAACTTCCTTGTCACTGAAACAACTAAGACATCCCTGCTCTAAAACTACGTTCTAAAACAAGAAGAACTACTATCGTTCTTAGATCTTAAACGTCACTTAGGGCCCGCAACATCTTAAACGTCACTTAGGGCCCGCATGGTAGTTTGCCAAGATTTTCTGTTTTTGGCGAGCTTTTCAACCTCATCAAGGGATGTTATTCCAAATAAACTGGCCTCTCTTAACAATGTCCTCTCCCTATCGTCGGAGACATATTTTGAAATGAATTAACTAATGATATCTATATTGCTTCATTGAAATAATGACGAAAAGCTAATTAAAAGAGACGTGAATCATTCAACAAGATACTATCAATGTTTCTAGATGTGCTATACGGAGAGGTGCTATTTATACCTAAACTATAATCTTTGATGTAGAAGTCTAAAGTATAACTAGATATATTAGACAAAGAGGTGATAATAATACCCCCAATATAATCTTTGATGTAGAAGTCTAAAGTATAACTAGATATATTAGACAAAGAGGTGATAATAATACCCCCAATATAATCTTTGATGTAGAAGTCTAAAGTATAACTAGATATATTAGACAAAGAGGTGATAATAATACCCCTAATATAATCTTTGATGTAGAAGTGCAGGAAGGGTTACATGGGAAGTAGCAGGAAGTAGCTGCGAGAGGCCAGATCGGGTAAAGAATCTGTCTTAAATGTCTCACTGAACAACAAAATTGACTATGTTTTTGATGTTGTTGTTGATGATGATGATGATGATGACCATGATGACGACGACGATGAAGACGATACTGATTTAATAGTTTTACTGACTGTGCAGTGAAATTGTGGGGAAAAAATAACAAAGTAAATAAGACAAAGTTCATTCTCTATAATAATGTTTTATTCCATCAGGTAATCACACTTAAAGAGTGTGGTCCTTAGTTTAATCCTCCATGATAATCTCTCTCTGAACCTTAAGTGCCCAGGGCACATGGGGCTTCCGCAAGGGTTTTCCACAAATGCCTGTCCTTCGCCTTTTTTTCTGCTCTTGCCCAGGTGAGCCCTCTATTGCTCAACATTCTTTCTGTTGTTCTTCTCCATGTCTCTTTTGGTCTACCCTTACTTCTGCTCCCCTGTGGTGTCCATCTTAGTGCTATTTTTGGTAGTGAGTTGTCAATCATTCGGAGCACATGTCCCAACCATCGCCAGCGTCTTTCCTCAATAATTGTTGTCAGTGGTTTCATCTGCATTTCTGCTAATAAGATGTTATTTCTTATGGTGTTTGGCCAAAATATTTTTCTAATTCTTCGTAAACATTTAGTCTGGAAAGAATTCAACTTGTTTTCTATGGTTTTGGTGATTTTCCAGCATTCACTTCCATAGAGTAGTACACTTAGAACATTACTCTTAAATATCCTGATTTTTATATTTATGCTTAGTTTATTTGATTTCCATATATTCTGCAGCATTGCAAAAGCCTGGTTTGCCCATGACAATAATCTAGAACTAAATATTGAGTCTCCCGCAGAATGTCCGCTTGTTGTGAAAATTTTCTGTGCTTCTCTTTTAAACAAACTTCTTTACTAGCGATTTTATCAACAGATTTATCCTTTTTCAATGGGTTCTTATTAGCAAATACATCAACCTGTCTCATTTTTTTATTGTTGCGTTGATACGTTGATACGTTGATACTTTTATCGCTTAGGCTTTCTTTTTCAACGTTTTTACTTTTCAGTTCGTCCTCATGATTCTTTTTTTTTTTTGCAGTCTGTGTTAGTGGTTAAGTTATCCTCAAAACTTTCTTTTTTATCTGTGTTAGTGGTTAGGTTATCCTCAAAACTTCCTTTTTTATCTGTTATTGTGGTAAAGTTATCATTAAAACTTCCTTTTTTAAACTATTAGTAAATTAATCTTCTACGTTCCCATGTTCAGCTTTTCTGCTCGTAGATGTATCCTATGTAATTATCGCTTTCTAATGTTCTGACGACAAATTTAACTTGTAGATTTCCCTTTTTAATTGATAGATTTTATTTTCTAGTCCTTCTGTTTTTCAGACTGTTCCTACTTTGATTTATCCATCCAGGCGTGCTCAGAACTCTGTTTTCAAAAATTACCTGCTGGATCACCATTTTCATCTCCGTCCAGAGATATCTTTGCATCGCTATTCCTCTTACAATCAACGCCATACTAACTCCTCGACGCACCGGGCTCATAGTAGTGGCCATCTTTGTCATAGCCTACCTCATCAACACATTCGGGCTCACGGGATTTGGCTCTGCTTATATAAGCTGGAAAATGGACCCCTCCTTGAATCAGACTTTGCTTGGACTTGTCTACACTGACCGTTGGCAAAGTACTCAACTTGTTACTGGTTTTCTGCATACAGGGCTCCAACTGACATCTTTTTTTGCTGTTATCATCACCACAGTCAGCTTGTTAATACAGCTTCGACAGTCAACATTATGGCGGAAAACAGCAATAGTTCCAGATCCAGGACACCACAGATCGTTTTCTAGAAGAAATAAAAACTAGGGATTCTGGTTTTGCTGTTATCGACTATCTTGATCATCTGCTACGTGCCAAGTGTATACGGAGCTGTTATTAGTCTGCTTGAAGTCGTCAACGGAACTTCCGTCATAACAGAGCCGTACTCATTATTTATATGGTCCATTGCTTTCTTATTCGAGTCGTTGAACTCCAGCGTGACAATCTTTGTCTATTACAGCGTTAGTTCTAAATATCGTAATGCATTTAATCAACTTTTCTGTTCGCCACAGCGGGTCATGTGAAATCAGTGTGTCCCTTCAGTGCTATTAACACTTTAAATGCTGTCATTACTTTACGTTCTGTCCAGTTCTAATTACGTTGACAATCATAAATAGAAACTTTCTGGAAAATTTTACAGTAAGAACAGAGAAAAGTGAGTGAAGATGTCCAAGCAGAAAATGAACTTGTGGAATAGCAGAAACTTTAAATATGAAGCAAATCCATGAAACATATCAAGAAGTCTGATCCCTGAAACCTGTCAAGAAGTCTAATTCCTGAAACATATCAAGAAGTCTAGTCCCTGAAACCTATCAAGAAGTCTAATCCCTGAAACCTATCAAGAAGTCTAATCCCTGAAACCTATAAAAGAAGTCTATTTACCCCCTCTACACTGGAATGTACACGAGTTATAGGAAGAACAAATCAAGACAAGACAACTGTTTTCTTTACTGAAATTGTTAGACTTGAATAATAAATGTCATCATGAAAACATTCTGCTCCACTGATGATAAGTAAAGGACGCATTCTCCTTCACAACAAGCACAGCTGTTTGCACGTAATTAGAACAGAAAGCTGCTAGAAATGGATTAATTATGTACTTTGGGAGTCGCAGGCTAGAACACTCAAAAGGTCTAAACCTGAAAGAAAGAAAGAAAGAAAGAAAGACAGAAAGAAAGAAAGAAAGAAAGACAAAAAGAAAGAAAGAAAGAAAGAAAGAAAGAAAGAAAGACAAAAAGAAAGAAAGAAAGACAGAAAGAAAGAAAGACCAATAAAATGCCGTCTAGGAAAGGTCTCTTGAAGCCAACATGAACAGGATGAAAAATTATCTGCAGCACAATTTTTTAAATGTAAATAAAAATAAATAAATATAAATCATAAGAAATTAGAATTTCTACCAGGAGTAGTTGGACTTGATTATAACTCGCGCGACGATAACCAAGATGATTGTGTAGATCTGTATGAATGGATAATAGCATAAATCTGATGGCATGAAAGGATACAAACAATAATTAGCCTGAGACAAGGGACATAAAAATATTACTGGACAAAATGAACACAAAGAGAAAAGCTCCAAAAGTATCTGGTGTCGTGACCAGAGAAATAAATATCAATAATAATAATATAATCAAAGACCAATAATATCTTCCATAAATCTGGACTTAGATAAATTGCACACTCAAATTGACGAGAGCAATCATGGCACCAAGTTTAGACAGCATCGTAAATGATATGAAGACGGCTTTAGATAATCTACACAACGAAATAATTACAAATCTGTATATAATGTACAACTCATAACATATACCACTGGGTATATCTAAATCGATTTCCCTGCGTGGTCAAAGAAAGTCGGAACATCAGAATATGGTCTCTATCTCGCTGTCAGCTAGATCACAGAAATACTCCTCATGATAATCAACTTCAGAATGTGAAGTGCAGCTGTAGTAATATGAAGATTTTGGCTCTAGATTGATGTGAATTAATATTTCAACCTTTTATATTTGTCTGGCCGTCGTTGTGCTGAGTGGTGGAAGGATGACCTTACCACACGTTCACACCTTACATATAAAATAACAGGAATACGAAAACAATCCTTTTTATAAAATCACGATTCTTGTATTTACAAAACTCTGATCCATAAAGCATCACAATATCACAAATCCGATGCACATGATGTCCATATAATTCTAACGGGCGTTACTAAAAAAAATATATTAAACAAATAAAATTTCCTTGAATAATATGAGTTCAATACTGCTTACAAAGGCGCACAAACTAAAATACACACGTCAGCCTCCGTCTCTCGGAAACTGACCATCTTCGTCCACGACTGGTCGCTACCTTCCCGAGCTCAACTTATCCCCCTTTATCTTCTCCCTTTTGTCTTATATACCTCGTCACCGCCGGACCGGACGCCTGGGGATTTTCCATTCACACGTGGCCGTCTCTGGCCAGTGGGATTTCCAATCAAAACCGGGTCACTGCTTGCTTACTTTTTCCCCTCCTTACATACTCCCTCTGGTTTTGTTTACAAAATTTTTTGTATGGAATACAATAAATTTTATATATGCATTGTAGAATAGTTACATATCCTGAACTCAAAGTCTTTATGTCCTTCTTTTTGGGACCAGTACACATGTTGCTGTAGTTGCGTGTCGTCTTCCTCCGGTTAGCCTGTTGGTGTGTTGGTCTGGCCTATTTTTGTACTTTTGTGTGCCTTGCAGTATTTCTCATATACTGTACTTGGTCGTGTAATGTGGGCAAGGGTGCTACTCGTTGTTCGACGCTCTGCTCTGTAGCTCCGTCTTCTGATTCGGCGGGTGGTTGGTTTTCATGTACTAGTAAGGATGTACTTGTTCGAGTGGTACTGTCTTCGCTGTCTACTGCTACCTGTGGGGTGGATGCGACTTCTTCCTCCGTTATTTCTACCTGCGTACTGTCAGGTTCGGTCTCTGATTCCGAAGAGTCTACTACTATCTCATCGTCGGTGTCGTCATCGTTGTTGGGTGCTATACTGAGTGTAGCCTGTCTGCGCTGATTGTTTCTGTCGTCTGTAGGGATATTCCAATCTTGTTTGGCCTTTCTCAAATGGTTTGCGTGGACTCGTTGTATTTTCCCTGTCAGTTGGTTCTTTATTATGAATGATACTGGAGATAACTTTTTTAGAACAAAGAATCCCATTTTCCATTTGCTGTCGTGTTTTGATGTCATGTGGTGGTTTAATAAGTATACTGGATCACCTATAGAAATGTCCTCAGTTGTGCTTTGTTCATCGTACTTTTGCTTTCGTGCGTCTTTGGTTCTGTTTATGTGGTTTATCACTTGTATAAAAGCTTTATGTTGTTTCATTAGCGTGTGTTCTATAGAATCATTTTCACTGTAGCAGTGTGTTCGTAGTCTCAGGATGGCGTCCAGGGGTAGAATGGGGTGTCTCCCGTACATGAGGAAAAATGGGGAGTATCCTGTTCGTTTAGAAATGTTCATATTCATCGCTGCCACTGCCTGTGTCAAGTACTCGTCCCATTTACTGACCTCCGTGTTTACCAGCTTGGCAACAATCATTTAGTGTGCGATGCTGTCTCTCGTTTGTCCCGTTGGCTTGAGGATGGTATGGTGTTGTGAAGATATGGTGAATGTTATAGCGTTTCACCATAGTCTGGAATTGTTCTCCGCGAAACTCGGGACCGTTGTCTGTGACTATAGTAATTGGTACTCCATGTCTTGGGACGATATTTTCGATTACCAAGTCAGCTACTGTTTTACTTTGGATGTTTGGCGTTGGAAAACACTCCGTCCATGCGGAATATTCGTCTGTTACATGCACGATGTACTTGTTGCCTGATGTGGTGACTGGATAAGGTCCTGAACAGTCGATACTTAATTTCAGCATGCATGCCGGTGGGGTATCGGATATTTCTAGCGGATTTTTTATAGGTAACAAGTTTCTTGTTTTGCACGTTTGGCACTGCTCTATGTGCTGGTTTACGTCCTCTCTCATGTTCTTCCAATAGTATCCTATTTGTATGGCTTTCAACGTTTTTTCCGTCCCCATATGCCCGTTATTATCGTGGTATTGTGATAACACCTGTTGTTGTAGATGTTGGGGCGTGACGGTTCTCAACCTGTAGTCGTCGTCGTCTTCTTTTACTTTGTATAGCACGTTATTCACTATTCTGAACTTTTCACTGGTTTTTCTTGGTAATCGGTTGTGTTCATATCTGCTTTTAATTGTCTTATCTCCTCGTCCAGGTCTTGCTCATCTGCCATGATGGGAGGGTGGGTAACTGTTCGGTGGGGGCTGGTAGGACTTCGGATATTGGTTGTGGTTGTGGGAAGGGATCGTATATGGGGAAATCGGTTGGCAGAAAGGATGAAGAGTTGATTGTGTTTATTTCAAGCATGTTATCCTGCTTGTTGACAGTTTCTGCTGTCTGGTGATTGTTGTCCTTACACTGTTCTGTTCCTGGCCGAGAAAACTGGTCGGCGAGGTTCCGTGCTCCTGCGATATGACGAATGTCTGTAGTGTAGGCTTGGATGAAATGACTCCATCGTTGTATTTTGAAGTTCTTGTGCTTGGCGTTCATTAGGTTTATAAGTCCGATACTGTCTGTTCGGATGCTTAATTGGCAGTGTAACACATATTTGTGGAGTTTCTGTAACGCGTACACTATGGCGTATGCCTCCTTCTCGTTGATGTGCCATTTGCTTTGTGACTCACTTAGTCTATGGGATAGAAAGTAGATTGGTTTTAGATTTTCCTCTCTCTGTCTTGTGCTGTTGTCTTGTAGCAACACGGCGCTTACTGTTGTTGCTGATGCGTCTGTGTAAAGTATCATCGGTTTATTTAAATCTGGGAATGCGAGCATAGTCTGTCGCATGAGGTCGTTTTTTAGTGTGTCGAATGCCCTTTGACATTCTGGCGACCAGGAGAATCGGCTATATTTTCTTGTGAGCGCGATTAAGGCTCTGCCTTGTGGGAAAAATTGTCTATAAACCTTCTGTAGTACGATATTGTTCCTATAAAACTTCGTATTTGTTTTATTGTCCTTGGTGTGGCTATCTCTGCCATTGCCTTTACTTTCTCTTTATCTGGTGTGATGCCTTGGCTACTCATGGTAAAGCCTAAATAATTGATTTTGTTCTGTGCGAAGTTGCACTTGGCCATTTTCAACTTGACGTCATGTTGTCTTAGCCTGTCAAACACAGATTGTATGTGTTTGATGTGGTCCTGAATCGATGTCTTAGTAAAAATCAGTATGTCATCTATGTACGCTATGGCGTGGTCTGATAATCCGTACAGTACTTCATCCATTAATGCCATGAATGCTGCTGCAGCGTTTGAGACACCAAACGGAGTTCTGGTAAACATGAACTTTCCAAAACTGGATGTGAAACTGGTCTTCACTTTAGAGTCATCTGTTAGGGGTATACTCCAATATCCTGATTTAGCGTCTAGTGTGGTAAAGTATTTTGCGCCGTTGAGTACTGACATAATTTCTTCCACGTTGGGCATCTGGTATGTGATGGGAGTCGTGATTTTGTTTAGTCCTCTAAAATCGCAGCAAAAGCGATGTGTTCCGTCCTTTTTTCTTACTATAACAATCGGTGAGTTCCACTTGGACAGTGGTGCTCGTTCTATGATCTTTGCCTCTAGCATATCCTTGATTGCTTTCTCTATAATGCCTCTGTGTTTGAGTGGCGTAGGGTATGGTTTTGTGTATGCTGGTGGGTTGGCTCCAGTGTCTATGTGCAGCCGGACGGTATTAGTTCTGCCCAATTCTAAGTCGTTATTTGCGAAAATGTCTTGATTCTTGTATATTATCGTTTTGATAGCGGCCTCGTGTTCTGGATGTACCTGCATTTCTGCAAGCAGTTGTTGGATTCTATCAGTAGATCTGGTGGTATTTGCGTTGTTCTGAGTTTGTTGTTTAGTTATATTATTTATGTCGAGGCCGAACTCTGCTTTTGCTATGATTTGTCCTTTTTTTATTCTAAAATGCCTGTTGGAGTTGTTGGCTATAGTCACGAGGCATTTTCCTTGTTTATCAGGGTTAACGATACTGTCTATAGTTTCAGCACAAGGTTCGTGAAGTAATACACTGTTCTGGTGAATAGTGATCATTAACTCCGTGTCTTTAAATGCAGGTAAAAGTCTTTGCAATTTTGCTGGTACGATGGTTATTGTTTGGGGTTTAATTGCGACGTCACAAGTAGCTCTGATCGTTGAGCAAATCTCGTATTCGTTTTTCATAGGTACTTTGGTATTTCCAATCGATAGTTGCATGCTTCCGAAATCCACTGTTGCTTTTGTGTGAGATAGAAAGTCTCTGCCTAGTATGGCGGGTCTGCACATTCTGTCTATAACCATAAACTTTTGTTTATGAGTTTGTCCTCCTATGCATATTTTTATCCACGTGATTCCTTTTGCCCTTAATTCGTAATTGTCGACAGTCCAGAGTTTGCCTTCGCTGGGCAGTAATACCGTGTTTGATCGAATAGTTTCCCATACGTTTTGTCTGATCAGACTGACTTCGCTGCCAGTGTCGATGAGTGTGTGGATGATGGTGTTGTTTATCTGCATGGGAATGGTGGAAGTTGCGTTTGTGCCGTTTTCCAGTGCTGCGATACGGCCCGTTGCTACTTGTAGAGGTGGGGTGGACCGTTTACCGTAACTCCGTTGAAGTTTTCCGAGTTTTCTCTGTTGATTATAGACTCTGTATCTTGGTGCAGATTCTCGTGGTGTTCTGTATCGGTCCTCAGGTGGTCTGGTGAATCTGGGTGGTGTATAATCATGGTTGGTCTGCGTGCTCCTCCATGAACTTCTGTCTGATACGGGTGTAGATTCATATCTGCATTGGCGAGCTATGTGCCCATGAATACCGCAGTTGAAACATGGTTTTGATCGTATGTTCGTCTGCGTGTCCTGATAAGAGACCTGGGCCACGGTGGCCGTGCTTTGAATTACGCTTTCCGAGGCAGCTTGTCTTTGTGTAGCACTGTCGTTGCGTAAAAAAGAAGTCATTGGTTCAGTTGTCGGGCATGGGCTCTCCCCGTTGGCCATGCGGGATGTTAGTCTTTTTGTGAACTGCTCTATTTCGATAGCTGTATTGATTGCCGAGTTTAGTGTCTGGGGGTCTTTCTTGATTAACTTAGTTTTGATTGTTTTGTCATACACAGCGTCTATAAAAAAATTTGCCAGCAAATGCTGTGTGGCCGGTTCATGTATCTTGTCGTTGTCGAAGGCTTGTTTTGCCAGTTTAATCATTGTTTCTGCCATGTTTTGGATTGGCTCTTCTTTGTGTTGCTTCAAATTGCTTATTTGTCTCATGGCTGCGTGCGGATCGATGCCTTTGCTGAAACATTTAGCTAGTTCTTTCTTAAAATCCGCATATGTTTCGTCTGAGTTCTCTTGAATTCGCCTGGAGACAAAGTCTGAAACACTCCCCTTGGCTGTAATAAGAATATGTTTTTCTTTTGCGAATCATGTAGGTTATGCACAAGCGCATATTTTTCTGTCTGTTCTATCCATTGTTGGAATCTCTGTGGGTCGCCATCGTAGGTATCGATGTGGCAGGGTAAACCTTGAGTGGCGAAGGTCATCTTTAATTGTCTCAAGGCTTCGGTCATTGTGGTGACCGGGTCAGCTTCTAGTTTGGGTTCGATATTTGTTGCAGTCTCCATGGTACTTGGCCTTTTGACGAAGATTATTGGTTGAATATTGTAGAAATATTTTCCGAGATTTTCAAATATTTTTCTTTATACTGTGTGCTTGTTCACACTGCAGCACTATACGTGATTCTCCGTACTGACTTACTGTCCAGTCTGCCCGTTCCGCGACTAACACAAATTTCTTCCGCCTAGGACTACTCCACTCTAACTGGAACTTTCAGTAGGGTTTTCTTCATACGGGAACTTTTCTTCAAAGCACAGACTTGTTGGAGCCTCTGTCCGGATGTTACATAACACGCACGTGGGCGCTGAGCTTTGATCTTTCCGTGGTGGAATTTTCCCCTGTACACTCGCCAACACGGAAATCTGACTGGCCTCTTGTCAGCGCTGTTAGTGCAAACGGTGACCTCCTATGTACCAGTATTAATCCAAATGGTTTGTAACCAGGTCAGCTGACATATCGAAACATATATATATGCAATGAAGATTCGTTGGGTCACGGTCACCACATGTAGTAATATGAAGATTTGGCTCTAGATTGATGTGAATTATATTTCAACCTTTTATATTTGTCTGGCCGTCGTTGTGCTGAGTGGTGGAAGGATGACCTTACCACACGTTCACACCTTACATATAAAATAACAGGAATACGAAAACAATCCTTTTTATAAAATCACGATTCTTGTATTTACAAAACTCTGATCCATAAAGCATCACAATATCACAAATCCGATGCACATGATGTCCATATAATTCTAACGGGCGTTACTAAAAAAATATATTAAACAAATAAAATTTCCTTGAATAATATGAGTTCAATACTGCTTACAAAGGCGCACAAACTAAAATACACACGTCAGCCTCCGTCTCTCGGAAACTGACCATCTTCGTCCACGACTGGTCGCTACCTTCCCGAGCTCAACTTATCCCCCTTTATCTTCTCCCTTTTGTCTTATATACCTCGTCACCGCCGGACCGGACGCCTGGGGATTTTCCATTCACACGTGGCCGTCTCTGGCCAGTGGGATTTCCAATCAAAACCGGGTCACTGCTTGCTTACTTTTTCCCCTCCTTACACAGCCAGACATGATGTACTGACATAGAAACATAAAGAAAGGTTTCCTAGCTGTCGTTTTGTTTTCTCCATCTGAGCTTCCTTACAGTCCTAAAACTCTTCAGGGCACATCTAAACTTCCTTACAGTCCTAAAACTCTTCAGGGCACATCTAAACTTCCTTACAGTCCTAAAACTCTTCAGGGCACATCTAAACTTCCTTACAGTCCTAAAACTCTTCAGGGCACATCTAAACTTCCTTACAGTCCTAAAATTCTTCAGGGCACATCTAAACTTCCTTACAGTCTTAAAACTCTTCAGGGCATATCTGACTCCTTTTGAAGCTTATTAGAGTGTGCTCTGGTTTCTTCATCTTTATTTTGAATTGTATGTCCATATTTTGCCTGATGTCAATATCTCACATGTTTTCTGTAAATAACAATCACACTATATCTTATATCCTTCCCGTGCCTTTAAACGTCACATAGACTCGCATAGTAGTTCGCCAATTTGTCCTGTCTTCGGCGAGTCTTTCAACTTCATCAAAGGATTTTATGCCTGTTAATTTGGCCTCTCTTAACAATGTCCTCTTCAGAGTTTCACGCGGTCTGCCTCTTTTTCTTTGGCCTGTTGTGTTCCATATGATAGCTTGTTTTGGGATTCTCTGATCATTTCTTCTCATCAAGTGACCAACATATGTCCATCTCCTTTTCCTGATCACCCATGAGACTGGTTGTTGTTCAGTCATCTGTCTTATTTCTGCATTGTTCTTAAATTCGTTCCACTTGATGCCGAGTATTTTCCGTAGGCATTTGTTTTCAAAAGAGTCTAATCACACTATAGACAAGCATAACATATTAAATTAGAGAAAGCAATCGAACCCTGATTCCCCGTTACCCGTTACAAACATGGTAGGCATGTCACGTACCATCGACATTTGATAGGGCAGACATTTGAAAGATGCGTCGCCGGCACAGAAGGCCATGCGATCAGCACAAAGTTATCCAGAGTCACCAGTTGGGACGCCGCGCCCCGCGAAGGGCAACGACGATTGGTTTTGAACTAATAAAAGCGCTCTTTCCACGAGGGTCGGAGCTTGGTAAGCATGTATTAGCTCTAGAATTGCCACAGTTATCCAAGTAGGATCGTGTCATCTAAGGAACCTCGACTGATTTAATGAGCCATTCGCGGTTTCACCGTGAGACAGTGTGAACTTAGACATGCATGGCTTAATCTTTGAGACAAGCATATGACTACTGGCAGGATCAACCAGATAGCTTTCTTCACCGAACCTTTGTCGGATATCTGCCGACAGACCGACGCGGGGCAAGGGAGACAGCGCTCTGCTCAGAGCGGATCCCTTTCGACCCCGGCGGCGTTTCATTTCCTTTAACCGGCGGGGGCGGCTCTCTCTGCTCTAACGAGCGGAAAAGAAAGCCTGGCCACCCACAAACAACACACGTTACATACTGCAGACCCGATACTCTTTGCGAGAGATGGGCCAATTTCGAGACCATCGGTCGACAAAACCGTACTACATCGTTATCACGAACCTGGCTGGCTAGCCGTTTACATGCTTCGCTCGACGGACAAACCACTTGCTTCTGCATCGAAACACCTTAACTCTCGCCGTCCGGGAAGGGAGCGAAAGCCTGTCTCCCCACGCACGGAACTCGAGAGCGCTTTTTCGCCAAAAGAACGGTCGGCCCGCGCAACAGCAACCGCCCGCGCTGTGCAGGTCGGCGCAGCTCTGCGCGGCTGACGCCGCAATACGAATGCCCCCGTTTGTCCCTGTTAATCATTACCTCCAGTTCCGAAAACCAACAAAATAGAACCGAGGTCCTATTCCATTATTCCATGCACCATTATTCAGGCAGCTGGGGCCTGCTTTGAACACTCTAATTTTTTCAAAGTAAACGCGCCGGCCACCCGGGACGCTCAGCGAAGAGCACCCGCGGGAGAGAGCCGGCAGACGGTAGGGCAGGAGACAACGGGCAGTGAACCGGCGCGAGCCGGACCGCCCGCCTGCGCCTGAGATCCAACTACGAGCTTTTTAACTGCAACAACTTTAATATACGCTATTGGAGCTGGAATTACCGCGGCTGCTGGCACCAGACTTGCCCTCCAATAGATCCTCGTTAAAGGGTTTAAAGTGTACTCATTCCAATTACGGGGCCTCGAAAGAGTCCCGTATTGTTATTTTTCGTCACTACCTCCCCGTGCCGGGAGTGGGTAAGTTGCGCGCCTGCTGCCTTCCTTGGATGTGGTAGCCGTTTCTCATGCTCCCTCTCCGGAATCGAACCCTGATTCCCCGTTACCCGTTACAAACATGGTAGGCATGTCACGTACCATCGACATTTGATAGGGCAGACATTTGAAAGATGCGTCGCCGGCACAGAAGGCCATGCGATCAGCACAAAGTTATCCAGAGTCACCAGTTGGGACGCCGCGCCCCGCGAAGGGCAACGACGATTGGTTTTGAACTAATAAAAGCGCTCTTTCCACGAGGGTCGGAGCTTGGTAAGCATGTATTAGCTCTAGAATTGCCACAGTTATCCAAGTAGGATCGTGTCATCTAAGGAACCTCGACTGATTTAATGAGCCATTCGCGGTTTCACCGTGAGACAGTGTGAACTTAGACATGCATGGCTTAATCTTTGAGACAAGCATATGACTACTGGCAGGATCAACCAGATAGCTTTCTTCACCGAACCTTTGTCGGATATCTGCCGACAGACCGACGCGGGGCAAGGGAGACAGCGCTCTGCTCAGAGCGGATCCCTTTCGACCCCGGCGGCGTTTCATTTCCTTTAACCGGCGGGGGCGGCTCTCTCTGCTCTAACGAGCGGAAAAGAAAGCCTGGCCACCCACAAACAACACACGTTACATACTGCAGACCCGATACTCTTTGCGAGAGATGGGCCAATTTCGAGACCATCGGTCGACAAAACCGTACTACATCGTTATCACGAACCTGGCTGGCTAGCCGTTTACATGCTTCGCTCGACGGACAAACCACTTGCTTCTGCATCGAAACACCTTAACTCTCGCCGTCCGGGAAGGGAGCGAAAGCCTGTCTCCCCACGCACGGAACTCGAGAGCGCTTTTTCGCCAAAAGAACGGTCGGCCCGCGCAACAGCAACCGCCCGCGCTGTGCAGGTCGGCGCAGCTCTGCGCGGCTGACACAACAAATCTCAAATATCAACGAAATGACTTCGCTGCCAGTGTCGATGAGTGTGTGGATGATGGTGTTGTTTATCTGCATGGGAATGGTGGAAGTTGCGTTTGTGCCGTTTTCCAGTGCTGCGATACGGCCCGTTGCTACTTGTAGAGGTGGGTGGACCGTTTACCGTAACTCCGTTGAAGTTTTCCGAGTTTTCTCTGTTGATTATAGACTCTGTATCTTGGTGCAGATTCTCGTGGTGTTCTGTATCGGTCCTCAGGTGGTCTGGTGAATCTGGGTGGTGTATAATCATGGTTGGTCTGCGTGCTCCTCCATGAACTTCTGTCTGATACGGGTGTAGATTCATATCTGCATTGGCGAGCTATGTGCCCATGAATACCGCAGTTGAAACATGGTTTTGATCGTATGTTCGTCTGCGTGTCCTGATAAGAGACCTGGGCCACGGTGGCCGTGCTTTGAATTACGCTTTCCGAGGCAGCTTGTCTTTGTGTAGCACTGTCGTTGCGTAAAAAAGAAGTCATTGGTTCAGTTGTCGGGCATGGGCTCTCCCCGTTGGCCATGCGGGATGTTAGTCTTTTTGTGAACTGCTCTATTTCGATAGCTGTATTGATTGCCGAGTTTAGTGTCTGGGGGTCTTTCTTGATTAACTTAGTTTTGATTGTTTTGTCATACACAGCGTCTATAAAAAAATTTGCCAGCAAATGCTGTGTGGCCGGTTCATGTATCTTGTCGTTGTCGAAGGCTTGTTTTGCCAGTTTAATCATTGTTTCTGCCATATTTTGGATTGGCTCTTCTTTGTGTTGCTTCAAATTGCTTATTTGTCTCATGGCTGCGTGCGGATCGATGCCTTTGCTGAAACATTTAGCTAGTTCTTTCTTAAAATCCGCATATGTTTCGTCTGAGTTCTCTTGAATTCGCCTGGAGACAAAGTCTGAAACACTCCCCTTGGCTGTAATAAAGAATATGTTTTTCTTTTGCGAATCATGTAGGTTATGCACAAGCGCATATTTTTCTGTCTGTTCTATCCATTGTTGGAATCTCTGTGGGTCGCCATCGTAGGTATCGATGTGGCAGGGTAAACCTTGAGTGGCGAAGGTCATCTTTAATTGTCTCAAGGCTTCGGTCATTGTGGTGACCGGGTCAGCTTCTAGTTTGGGTTCGATATTTGTTGCAGTCTCCATGGTACTTGGCCTTTTGACGAAGATTATTGGTTGAATATTGTAGAAATATTTTCCGAGATTTTCAAATATTTTTCTTTATACTGTGTGCTTGTTCACACTGCAGCACTATACGTGATTCTCCGTACTGACTTACTGTCCAGTCTGCCCGTTCCGCGACTAACACAAATTTCTTCCGCCTAGGACTACTCCACTCTAACTGGAACTTTCAGTAGGGTTTTCTTCATACGGGAACTTTTCTTCAAAGCACAGACTTGTTGGAGCCTCTGTCCGGATGTTACATAACACGCACGTGGGCGCTGAGCTTTGATCTTTCCGTGGTGGAATTTTCCCCTGTACACTCGCCGAACACGGAAATCTGACTGGCCTCTTGTCAGCGCTGTTAGTGCAAACGGTGACCTCCTATGTACCAGTATTAATCCAAATGGTTTGTAACCAGGTCAGCTGACATATCGAAACATATATATATGCAATGAAGATTCGTTGGGTCACGGTCACCACATGTAGTAATATGAAGATTTTGGCTCTAGATTGATGTGAATTAATATTTCAACCTTTTATATTTGTCTGGCCGTCGTTGTGCTGAGTGGTGGAAGGATGACCTTACCACACGTTCACACCTTACATATAAAATAACAGGAATACGAAAACAATCCTTTTTATAAAATCACGATTCTTGTATTTACAAAACTCTGATCCATAAAGCATCACAATATCACAAATCCGATGCACATGATGTCCATATAATTCTAACGGGCGTTACTAAAAAAAATATATTAAACAAATAAAATTTCCTTGAATAATATGAGTTCAATACTGCTTACAAAGGCGCACAAACTAAAATACACACGTCAGCCTCCGTCTCTCGGAAACTGACCATCTTCGTCCACGACTGGTCGCTACCTTCCCGAGCTCAACTTATCCCCCTTTATCTTCTCCCTTTTGTCTTATATACCTCGTCACCGCCGGACCGGACGCCTGGGGATTTTCCATTCACACGTGGCCGTCTCTGGCCAGTGGGATTTCCAATCAAAACCGGGTCACTGCTTGCTTACTTTTTCCCCTCCTTACACAGCCAGACATGATGTACTGACATAGAAACATAAAGAAAGGTTTCCTAGCTGTCGTTTTGTTTTCTCCATCTGAGCTTCCTTACAGTCCTAAAACTCTTCAGGGCACATCTAAACTTCCTTACAGTCCTAAAACTCTTCAGGGCACATCTAAACTTCCTTACAGTCCTAAAACTCTTCAGGGCACATCTAAACTTCCTTACAGTCCTAAAACTCTTCAGGGCACATCTAAACTTCCTTACAGTCCTAAAATTCTTCAGGGCACATCTAAACTTCCTTACAGTCCTAAAACTCTTCAGGGCATATCTGACTCCTTTTGAAGCTTATTAGAGTGTGCTCTGGTTTCTTCATCTTTATTTTGAATTGTATGTCCATATTTTGCCTGATGTCAATATCTCACATGTTTTCTGTAAATAACAATCACACTATATCTTATTCCATGCACCATTATTCAGGCAGCTGGGGCCTGCTTTGAACACTCTAATTTTTTCAAAGTAAACGCGCCGGCCACCCGGGACGCTCAGCGAAGAGCACCCGCGGGAGAGAGCCGGCAGACGGTAGGGCAGGAGACAACGGGCAGTGAACCGGCGCGAGCCGGACCGCCCGCCTGCGCCTGAGATCCAACTACGAGCTTTTTAACTGCAACAACTTTAATATACGCTATTGGAGCTGGAATTACCGCGGCTGCTGGCACCAGACTTGCCCTCCAATAGATCCTCGTTAAAGGGTTTAAAGTGTACTCATTCCAATTACGGGGCCTCGAAAGAGTCCCGTATTGTTATTTTTCGTCACTACCTCCCCGTGCCGGGAGTGGGTAAGTTGCGCGCCTGCTGCCTTCCTTGGATGTGGTAGCCGTTTCTCATGCTCCCTCTCCGGAATCGAACCCTGATTCCCCGTTACCCGTTACAAACATGGTAGGCATGTCACGTACCATCGACATTTGATAGGGCAGACATTTGAAAGATGCGTCGCCGGCACAGAAGGCCATGCGATCAGCACAAAGTTATCCAGAGTCACCAGTTGGGACGCCGCGCCCCGCGAAGGGCAACGACGATTGGTTTTGAACTAATAAAAGCGCTCTTTCCACGAGGGTCGGAGCTTGGTAAGCATGTATTAGCTCTAGAATTGCCACAGTTATCCAAGTAGGATCGTGTCATCTAAGGAACCTCGACTGATTTAATGAGCCATTCGCGGTTTCACCGTGAGACAGTGTGAACTTAGACATGCATGGCTTAATCTTTGAGACAAGCATGACTACTGGCAGGATCAACCAGATAGCTTTCTTCACCGAACCTTTGTCGGATATCTGCCGACAGACCGACGCGGGGCAAGGGAGACAGCGCTCTGCTCAGAGCGGATCCCTTTCGACCCCGGCGGCGTTTCATTTCCTTTAACCGGCGGGGGCGGCTCTCTCTGCTCTAACGAGCGGAAAAGAAAGCCTGGCCACCCACAAACAACACACGTTACATACTGCAGACCCGATACTCTTTGCGAGAGATGGGCCAATTTCGAGACCATCGGTCGACAAAACCGTACTACATCGTTATCACGAACCTGGCTGGCTAGCCGTTTACATGCTTCGCTCGACGGACAAACCACTTGCTTCTGCATCGAAACACCTTAACTCTCGCCGTCCGGGAAGGGAGCGAAAGCCTGTCTCCCCACGCACGGAACTCGAGAGCGCTTTTTCGCCAAAAGAACGGTCGGCCCGCGCAACAGCAACCGCCCGCGCTGTGCAGGTCGGCGCAGCTCTGCGCGGCTGACACAACAAATCTCAAATATCAACGAAAAGCTCAGAGAAGCTCTGAAAATTTGAAGAAAATGAAATGAAGATAACTGAAAGGAAAACATCGAGAGAATCGAACGGTCTGAGGTAGAAGGCAAACATTTAAACTTCTATCAGATCTCTTTAAAACCACAACTTTCGCTTCTCATTTATTTCATTGGAATTGTTCTTTCTCCCTTTATCCTTGTGGTTTGTCTGAATATCAAGTATAGTCTCAATCCTCTTTCTGTTCTCTTTCATTACATTCACAGTGGGTGCGAATTTGATCATTTATGGAATACTGATCTTCTTCTTCTTCTTCTTCGTTCGCACATGGAATACTGATATTTAGTTTATTTCAACTCTTCTTTTTTTAATAAATGAAATAGCAATAATGTGATAAAATCTGCTTCAATGGTTTGTTTTTCGTCATTGTAGCTACAGAATATTATGTTATTGAATAATAACAGACACAGAAATTATAAGAATGCTGGAAGACATCAACATAGATGGGAAAGATCTGAAACTCATCAAAAAATATATACTGGCAGCAATCAGCAGCAATGAAAGTTGAGAACTAAATAGGAGCATTCCAAGACATAAAATTGGGAGTGAGACAAGGATGCGTTCTATCTCCTGACCTCTTCTCCTTGTACAGCGAAAACATAATGAGAAATATAGAGAGCTTTCCAGGAATATCAAATGGCGGGTACAACTTTAACAACCTAAGATATGCAGACGACACAGTTCTGATTGCTAAAAGTGAAGGGGAGCTACTGGCTCTTCTGGACATCATGGTACGTGAAAGCAAAAGTAGAGGTCTCATTCTGAATAAAAAGTAGACTGAAGTGATGGTCATATCTAAGAAAAGAATACCACCAAAATGTAGCATTATCATCGATGGCACAGAACTGAAACAAATTGATAGATTCAAGTACTTCGGAACAATTATAACAGCTGATTGGAAATGTCACAATGAAATAAAAAGCAGACGTGCTCAGGCCAAGTCAGCATTCCAGAAAATGAGAAACATCTTGTGCAACAGATCCGTATCAATGGAATCAAGATTCCGAGTACTTAAATGTTACATCGAGCCAATTTTGTTTTATGGATGTGAAGCATGGTCCGTGAATAAGAGAGTACAGCGAGAAATGGAGGCCATGGAAATGTGGTTCATAAGAAGGATGTTGAAGGTACCATAGACAGCCAAGAAAACAAATGAAGAAGTCTTAAGAGAGGCTGAAGTTAAAAGGCAAATTATAGCAAATATCAGAGGCAGACAAACGAGATTTGTAGGAGATTTTCTGAGAAGAGAAAAATTGGAACACATTGTGGCAAATGAAAAAAATTGAGGGAAGAAGAGACAGAGGAAGACAGAGAGAGAAGTTACTGGATGGGCTGTCAGTGTGGCTAGGAAGAAAATCACGGGCGGATCTCATAATCAAGTCTAAAGACAGGGAATTGTGGGGAGAAATGATCGCCTACGCCACGCGGCACGGCACTTGATTGATAACAACACAGAACAAACTATTGAATAATAACAGAGAACAAATAATACTGAATAATAACAGAGAACAAAATAATACAGAATAATAACAGAGAACAAAACAATACTGATAATAACAGACAACAAAATAATAATGAATAATAGTAGAGAACAAAACAACTTTGAATAATAACAGAGAACAAAACAGTATTGAATAATAACAGATAACAAAACAATATTGAATAATAACAGAGAACAAAACAATATTGAATAATAACAGAGAACAAAACAATATTGAATAATAACAGAGAACAAAACAATATTGAATAATAACAGAGAACAAAACAATATTGAATAATAACAGAGAACAAAACAATATTGAATAATAACAGAGAACAAAACAATCTTATAGAGAGAAGTAATAGACGGATGTGAAGGTTACCATTCTGAAGCTTTTTACACAAGCTAGCGCGTGACAAGGCAACGTAATCTATTGGTGGTGAGCCTAGTGTGTGACAAGGCTACGTAACCTATTGGTGGTGAGCCTAGTTTGTGACAAGGCTACGCAACCTATTGGTGGTGAGCCTTGTGTGTGACAAGGCAACGTAATCTATTGGTGGTGAGCCTAGTTTGTGACAAGGCTACGCAATCTATTGGTGGTGAGCCTAGTTTGTGACAAGGCTACGTAACATATTGGTGGTGAGCCTAGTTTGTGACAAGGCTACGCAACCTATTGGTGGTGAGCCTTGTGTGTGACAAAGCAACGTAATCTATTGGTGGTGAGCCTAGTAACTCATAACTGACTGCTATCGTCAGGGTAGAAGAACCACAGGCAACAAGGCCCTGTATTATCTCTAACTAACTACCCCGCAGTAACACGTCTAGGTTAGCTAGCGAGACAGGGATTGATAAAGTCCCTGTAGATATGCTGAAGCGCTGCGCCATTCCCCGCTCGTTAGTTACGTTCAGGGTCTGAAAGAAAAAGACAAAGTGGCCGTAACCCTCTCCCAAACCGACACGATGCTGTGCCTCAACACTCTCACCCGATCAGGTGCAAAAAAAAACTTGCTCGTAGTTCCAGGGTGTCAGATCAAAAACAAGAAGAAGAAGAAGATGTATTCAGCCGCTTGAAATATTTAAATTTAAAAGATATTAATATTCAGCCATATCCAGGAAGTGTACCGGGACCTATATTGTATAAGACATCAAACAAGACCTCATTCGTTGTATGAATTAATTCTAATGTAAGCTATGTCTCATATGACCAAATATCTATCTATCTATCTATCTATCTATCTATCTATCTATCTATCTATCTATCTATCTATCTATCTATCTATCTATCTATCTATCTATCTATCTATCTATCTATCTATCTATCTATCTATCATTGTATCACTGTCTTTTCAAAGGTCAGATCAACGTCACTCTGAGACCGCCGGCACAGGTCCCTGTTTAGTTTCCCTAATGACAGGATCGACCCCTGCGACCCCTGTTAACATTTCATGTGGACGACAAACAGGGGGGGGGAGGGGGAGGGAATTAAACAACTTTTAGGTAAAAGCTGTACCGTCATTATAAATAACAAAGGTTCTCAAGTTTTTAATAAATTATCTGATACAATTATTAAAACATCTGGAGTCTTTATATGCTCAGTATTTAACTCAGTTTTTTTTTCAATCGAATCATGGGGGAAATTTCACGTCTTGCACATACAAAATGAAATAATTAACACTGTACTACAGGATCAGGAACAATTTTAGATGTCAAATGTGAACAGTTTACGAGCTGCTTTTCGGAGTAAAATTACAGATAAAAAGACTTATTACTGCCATTCCAAGAAATTATGGGAAAAGTTCGAATAAAATACACCGATTGAAGAGAAAGTATAAATCAATAAATCTTCAACTTTTTGAGAATTAGTCATTTAATAAATACCGTCCTTTACACGCATAAAATAATACTAATAAAAAGATATTTGTAACCTGACAGTTCTTGCTGTGCCCTTTAGCTGACTGATCCTAATGGACGGAGTTGAGAGGAATAAATCTGCTCATGAAACTATCAGCGACACAAATAGTGAAATAATCGCCACGTTCTTGTGGGTGTACAGTATCGTAGATAAAACTACGATCGGCGTTGCTATTTGTTTGTTCGGAGTTCAGTCAAACATTTTGAACCTGATCATTTTTGTCAGGTAACGCTCATATGTTTATCTAACCCTGAAACGGTATGTTTATAATTCTCATACACACTCTATGTTTCATGTCGACAAAGATCTTATGGTGGTAGATCGTAACAAGAGCTTATTAGCTACATGTTTACAAGGAAAATACTTTCTCTCCGTCGTCACAATGTAACAAGAACGCCCAACTGTTCTAACCAGAAAGTTCCACAAGTCCCGATATAAACTCAAACTCAGGGTGACTGGGTCTCTAGTCTCTCACAGAGAGGTCAGCGGTTCAAGTCTGCTGTTATGGATCTCCAGAAACGGGTGCCCTCTGTGCTTAGACTCAGGAAAGTAACGGCAACTATGCGTGACGCAGATCGTATCTAGTCAAGGAAAGTATGCGCGCGTGACAAAAATCATATCTAATCAAGAATTTATGCGCATGGCACAAACCATATCTAGTCTAGAAATTATGCGCGTAACACAGGTCATATCTAATCTAGAAATTATGCGCGTAACGTAGGTTATATCTAGTCTAGAAATTATGCGCATAACGCAGGTAATTTCTAGTCTAGAAATTATGCGCGTAACACAGGTCATATCTAATCTAGAAATTATGCGCGTAACGTAGGTCATATCTAGTCTAGAAATTATGCGCATAACGCAGGTAATTTCTAGTCTAGAAATTATGCGCACAACGCAGGTCATATCTAGTCTAGAAATTATGCGCGTAACGCAGGTAATATCTAGTCTAGAAATTATGCTCGTAACGCAGGTCATATCTAGCCCAGAAATTATGCTCGTAACGCACATCATATCTAGTCAAGAAATTATGTGCATTAACAACATGTCCTCCTAGACGCTTCCGTAGTATGATATGATTAAAGTTACCTTTGTACTGCAAAGCTAACTCTGCGAGCTCTGTGTAGCTAAAGTCATTCTGAAGATCTTTTTAAAGCGACCAAGACAGAGCCACTTTCTATGAGCTTATTAAACTCCTACTGCGGCTTAAAGAGCCAGGCTTATCGATTAGCTCCCCTGTCAGAACGGACAAAAAAATCAATCCCTACCCTTTTTGGCCAGATTAAACAAACACATGGGTTTTCTTCTGAGACCGCAGTTATGCTTAGGGAATAACAAATCACATTTAAAACACAAAAAATAATAAATACACGTGTTTTGTCCCCTTTTTTTAAAATCTGTTCCATTGTTATTCCCATTTAGAAGACCTTCAGTAGAAATATTAAACCCGTCTGTGAGTTTGCTCCCCTATATATCTCTTCCATATTTTTTGTGTGTGTTTTAATGTGTGTTAGAGCCAGGGGATGAAAGGGAAATTCCCTAATGATTCCATCTTCTTTTTTTTAAAAAATAAAACAGCCAGGGTTTCCGTGACTCCATCAACGTCAGTTTGTGTGGGTTGGCAACATCGAATATCTCCCTGCTCGTTATTTTACTGTGTTCCAAGATTGGGTCGAATCAGCTCTTAATACAGAGTCTGAACCTTTTGTACCAAGAACAAGATTCCATATTCATCCTTGCAGGTATAACAAAATTTTTTTTTTCCTTCGTGAGAAACTTGTGTGTTGAAAACTGGCAGCAATTTTCACTTAGCTGTTGTTCTATGTTGGAGTGGGAGGGGATTTTTAAAGAGTCACAGAGCCAAAGCTGGTCAAGGTCTTCTGCCATCAAGTGCTGCATCATGGGATACAATTCATTGTGAAAGAACAGACTGATCAATGGTCAATTTATGGCGTTAAAGTGGTGAAGATGGCTGAAATGTTTGCCGGTTAAGCTCTCCGTTAAAGTGGTGAAGCTGGCTGAAATGTTTGCTAGTTAAGCTGGCCGTTAATATGGTGAAGATGGCTGAAATGTTTGCTAGTTAAGCTGGCCGTTAATGTGGTGAAGATGGCTGAAATGTTTGCTAGTTAAGCTCTCCGTTAATGTGATGAAGTTGGCTGAAATGTTTGCTAGTTAAGCTCTCCGTTAAAGTGGTGAAGATGGCTGAAATGTCTGCTAGTTAAGCTCTCCGTTAATGTGATGAAGTTGGCTGAAATGTTTGCTAGTTAAGCTCTCCGTTAATGTAGTGAAGCTGGCTGAAATGTTTGCTAGTTAAGCTCTCCGAGAGAGATCAATAAAATCACATTAGCTCACTCCGTAATTCAAGATGACGATTTTATAGTTAGTGGCTTGAAGAAAAGGACAACGAGTTGGGGGGGGGGGGGGGGGAGAGATCAAGGTTTTCGTTGTTGGTCACTGATGGTCACGAAAGTACCATTAAAAAAAAAGTTTTTTCGCATATTTCGCCCAGTGGATAACTGCTTCTTAATTTCTTGTTTGAGCATCTTGTGCTCGCTACTTAAAAGAAAAGAAAGATGTCATGAAAGTATATAAGAGCCTGTTATAGGAGTCCGTTCCTAGTAACGGACATGTTGTCGCCAAAAGCACGTAAAGAATAAAAGTAATGTTTCCATTTAAAATCAATTTTTAGATATATCATTTTCTAGTACCAGCCGGGTAAAGCTGGGGCGACCATCCCCAACCCAGCGCGTCACAGGTGGCGGATGGTGAAAGTCCTCCTCATATGGAGGATCCCTGTGAATAAGGAGTTGCCCAAATAAGCAGGCGCGGACCAACTGGCGGTAGACTCAGAGAGCGAGGTGGGGTAGTAGGTACTCTACTACTCCTATAAAGTGCCTCAGGTGCTCAGTGAAGGGAATACCAGGCGGGTCAGAGGCGCCTTAAAACCTCTCGCTCCTGCTGCCTTGCAGGTAGGACAGGGAGTCCAAAGGCTAGCGGAGAGTCCGTACACAAACCGAGAGAAGGCAACTGGAAACCACTGTTGTAGTTCCCAAGAATAGTTATGCTTGAACAGAATAATCGATTCATCATGAACGACGTTAATGGATGTTCCTCTGGAACAGCCTCGTCCGGTAGGGCAGCTCACGAGCCACAGGTGAGGCCAGATGGTCATCAAGCTACTGGTGGCAAAACTAACAAGGTCAAAATAGCAACATGGAATGTTAGAACTTTATTCCAAGCTGGAAAATTAGAAAATGTAAAGATGGAAATGGAATGGATGAAGATCAACATATTAGAAATGAGTGAAGTTAGATGGACAGGTGCAGGGAAGATAGATAAATATACAATAATATATTCAGGAAGTGAGAAACATGAACGAGGAATAGGAATTATATTTGACGAACAAACAACAAGGACAATTGTAGGATATTTGAACATCTCGGACTGAGTCCTGCTAGCTCAACCGAAAGGACAACCAATAAACATAAATACTATACAAGTGTACACTCCAACATCTGAAAGTTCTGAAGAAGATGTACAGATATTTTATAATGACATAGAGACAGCACTAAAACACACAAAGTCACATGAAGTTACCATAGTCATGGGAGATTGTAATGCCAAAGTTGGTAAAGGAAGAACTTCAGACATCGCTGGTGACTATGGACTGGGGGAGAGGAATGACAGAGGTTATAAATTAATTGAATAGGCAAGAATACACAGCATGGTTGTAGGAAACACCTGGTTTAAACAACATCCTCGAAGACTGGCAAAGTTGTGCAGCCCAAACAAAAAGACATTTAACCAGATAGACTACATATTAATCAACAAACGATTCCGTAATGCATTACTGACAATAAAAACCATGCCAGGAGCTGACTGCAATAGTGACCATGATCCACTTTGTGGAAAAGTTAGAATAAAGCTAAAGAAAGCAGGCAGAAAAGTGAGAAACATCAAACTGAATACAGAACTTCTTAAAAATGACCAAGAACTGCGAGAACAATACAAAGTTATTATAACAAATAGATATAATGCAATAGCAAAGATAAATAGTATAGATGAACAATGGGAAATGTTAAGAGATTCTATCCACCAAACTGTTAAGGAGATAATACCACCGAAAAAAGAACAAGGACAATTGTAGGATATTTGAACATCTCGGACTGAGTCCTGCTAGCTCAACCGAAAGGACAACCAATAAACATAAATACTATACAAGTGTACACTCCAACATCTGAAAGTTCTGAAGAAGATGTACAGATATTTTATAATGACATAGAGACAGCACTAAAACACACAAAGTCACATGAAGTTACCATAGTCATGGGAGATTGTAATGCCAAAGTTGGTAAAGGAAGAACTTCAGACATCGCTGGTGACTATGGACTGGGGGAGAGGAATGACAGAGGTTATAAATTAATTGAATAGGCAAGAATACACAGCATGGTTGTAGGAAACACCTGGTTTAAACAACATCCTCGAAGACTGGCAAAGTTGTGCAGCCCAAACAAAAAGACATTTAACCAGATAGACTACATATTAATCAACAAACGATTCCGTAATGCATTACTGACAATAAAAACCATGCCAGGAGCTGACTGCAATAGTGACCATGATCCACTTTGTGGAAAAGTTAGAATAAAGCTAAAGAAAGCAGGCAGAAAAGTGAGAAACATCAAACTGAATACAGAACTTCTTAAAAATGACCAAGAACTGCGAGAACAATACAAAGTTATTATAACAAATAGATATAATGCAATAGCAAAGATAAATAGTATAGATGAACAATGGGAAATGTTAAGAGATTCTATCCACCAAACTGTTAAGGAGATAATACCACCGAAAAAAGAAGCCTCTAAAAATAAATGGATGACAGACGACATCTTAGGACTGATGGACAAGAGGAGGAGGAGTAAAAATAACAAGGAAAAATATAGCAAGATAAATAAAGAAATAAGACGCAAATGCAGAGAAGCAAAAGAAGTGTGGTTAAATGAACAGTGCAGACAGATAGAGGACTCTCATAATAAAGACAGCAAAAACATGCACAAACGAATTAATGAACTCACAGGCAGGAAAACAAAATATACCACAGGATGCCTGAAATCGAAAGAAGGTAAAATGTTAATGGGAAAATAAGACATTGTGGACAGAGTATATCGGTGAGCTATATGGAGGAGAAAGACCAGAATTAACACCAGATACTGAAAAGTGTGATGGACCGCCAATACTTGAAGATGAAATCATAGATGCCATCAAACACATGAAGAAAGGAAAAGCGACTGGGCCTGATAATATAACAATAGAAGAAATAGAGGCACTAGAGGAGATAGGAATAAAAATAATAACCAAGTTACTGAATGACATTTACAACAGTGGTTATATTCCCAGTGACCTGATTAAATCCACGTTTATAGCACTACCAAAGAAACCAGGTGCAAAGGAATGTGACGACCACCAGACTATCAGCCTCTCATGTCACATAACGAAGCTACTTCTGAGAATAATTATGAGAAGAACAAGGAAAAAGATAAAAATGGAAATAGCAGATGAACAGTTTGGATTTGTTGAAGGAAAGGGAACACACAATGCCATTTATGCTTTACGAACACTAACAGAAAGAACTTTAGAAGTACAGAAAGATCTCTACTTATGCTTCATTGATTAAAGGCCTTACTTTGAACATCAAAAAGACAGAGACTATGGTTATATCTAAGAAACAGAATCCACCAGCATGCAGTATTAAATTAAACGGAACTACTCTAAAGCAGGTGCAGAAATTCAAATACCTTGGAGCAATAATAACTTCAGATGGGAAATGCAACAGAAATTAGGAACAGAATAGGCCAAGCAAAGACTGCATTTCAGAGAATGAGAAACATATTAGATCTTTATCAATGAATGTTAGAAAACGAGTCCTAAAATGCTATATTGAACCTAACTTGTTATATGGAAGTGAATCATGGACAATAGGCAAGTCTGCGCAAAATCATTGGAAGCAGCAGAAATGTGGTTTATTAGAAGAATGTTGCGAATCCCCTGGACAGCAAAAATAACTAATGAAGAATGTATGAGAAGAGCTTATCTTATATTTCTTATATCCTTCCCGTGCCGTTAAACGTCACATAGGGCTCGCAAAGTAGTTCGCCAGTTTTTCCTGTCTTCGGCGAGTCTTTCAACCTCATCAAAGGATTTTATGCCTATTAACTTGGCCTCTCTTAATAATGTCCTCTTCAGAGTTTCACGCGGTCTGCCCCTTTTTCTTCGGCCTGTTGTGTTCCATATGATAGCTTGTTTTGGGATTCTCTGATCATTTCTTCTCATCAAGTGACCAACATATGTCCATCTCCTTTTCCTGATCACCCGTGAGACTGGTTGTTGTTCAGTCATCTGTCTTATCTCTGCATTGTTCTTGAATTCATTCCACTAGAGAAGAGCTGGAGAGACTACCTTGTCAAAAAGATAAGAGAGAGACAATGTACTTTCATAGGACATGCAATAAGAAGAGGGGGCATTGAAAATATTATAACAACAGGAAAAATAGAAGGAAGAAGATCAAGAGGATGACCAAGAGAAATGATACTGGACAGTCTGACGGGATGGTGTGAGAGGAGATCACCAACTGAACTGATGGCCTTGCATGAAGGATCGGGTACTCTGGAGAAGCATAATAGCCAACGCCAGTCGGCATGGCACATGATGATGATACATATATATATTCAAATTATTCCTAAAACTTCATGGTTTGGCAGGAAAACAGCAATCGACTCGATTCGAAACACGGAGGACCGAGCGAGATGGAGAGAGATGACCTCCTTCGCCTGTTGCCACGGCACTATCTGATCTACAGTCTCCCACAAACAAACAAAAAATTGATTCCTTCTCTATTTCCGGAAGATCCTCATTTTAAAAGAAAACGGCCAGATAGAAAAATTTGTGTGATATGGAAAAGTGACGAGTGAAGGGAATTGGAAAACATACGTTTTCTCCATTTTTTTTAATTTTGTGGGGGGAGGGGGGGGGGGGTGTAATGTTTTCTTCTCCCAGCAGGAACTGTAAATATGGGTTGATGAAAAATACAGGTGGTAGCGTCAGGTAAGAGAAAGATCACTGGGTTGTGTAACACACCTGGGGACTTTCAAGCTGTAAAGATAATAAGACTCTGGAGGAAGGGATGAGAGCAAGTAGTGGAATAATGTCAACAGAGTTTTACAACTGCGCCATGGACTCTCATATATTTTGTCCACGTGGGCTAAATGTTTTCAGAAACGATGGTTGTTTCTTCTTGCATCTTACATCCTTCCCGTGCCGTTAAACGTCATATAGGGGGTGGGGATGGTAAATTCGCCAAGTTTTCCCGTTTTCGGCGAGTTTTTCAGCCTCATCAAAGGATGTTATGCCTACTAAATTGGTCTCTTTTAACGATGTCCTCTTTTAATCCTCTTTTTCTACGGCCTGTCGTGTTCCACTTGATAGCTTTTTTTTTTTTTTGGATTCTCTGACTGTTTCTTCTCATCATGTGACCGACATATGTCCATCTTCTTTTTTTCTGATCATCCATGAGACAGGTTGCTGTTGCCTTGTCTCTGCATTGTTCTTGAATTCGTTCCACTTTATACAGAGTATTTTCCTTACACATTTGTTTTCAAAAGAGTCTAATTTGTTGTCTATTTCTTTAGTTGTTTTCCAGTTTTCGCATGCATAAATGAGGGTGGATATTACATTTGAATTGAATAATCTTAATTTGGTTTTTGTGTTTATAACTTTTGGTTGCCATATGTTTGTTCAGCTATGTTGTTTAGCTAGTCATTAGTTTAGCTTTTCTTTCATTGTTTACTTTCTCTTGATGTTATATTTCTAAGTAAACATTGCTGCTAACAGTGTCTTCTCATGAAAGTTTGTTTTACTTTCCTTTACACAATATGACACTAATAATGATATTATCAGTAGAAGCTATAGACCTCTTCAGATCTTTCACGTCTCTGTGCAGTCTGCCATAGAAATAGGCTCCAGTAAGCTATGTTGAGTTTTCTCTGAGTTTTAAAAGTAAGGCATGTCTAAAGTAAGTTTACCGCTGTCATTTTTCCAGTTCCATATGGGCAACCTCATCTTCTTTGCAGCAAATTAATTTTTGTATGTTCCCTCTTCCTCTTCCTCCTCCTCCTCGTCCTTCTTCTTCTTCTTCTTCTTCTTCTTCGACGTTGATTGCATTGAGTGCCGCTACAGCCCAAAACATCCCACTTCGGCTCGGCATATTTTTTTAGGACCGGCTTCATCTTCTCATTGTGATCTCTGTTCACTCGGCCAGACTGTTTCTAGGGGCACCACTGGGGAGTAGAATAGGGTCTTTAATCGGGTATGATTCGACAACATTTCCGCATTCGATCAGCTATGGGTTCGCTGATAGCTACTTCATCCAGCTGTAGCACTTCATCACTGTCTTTCATATACTCTTTAGAAAAAAAAAACTATTGGCGAGATAGTGAAATAACAACTGCATGCGGGTGGCAAGAAATATCTAAAGGTGACGGGGTCATGAACCAAAAAAAATATGAAAACCACTGATAAAACGAAAGAAGAACGCGAGTTTTGGGGATGGGGGTGGAGGAGGAGGAATGTGGTTTGTTCTGTGCGGTGGCTTGAGAGTGAAGAATTCTGGATGCGGTTTTGTCTATATACTCAAAAGAAAATTGTAAATTCACTCCGAAGGCGCTCGGTGGTTGAGTGACTTAACCGGAGTCTGGTTTTGGAATTTCGTTCTCCTGGTCCGATTCTTAGAGCAGGGAAAAGACGATGAAGGTATGTGTTTAGTGTAACTTTAACTAGCTTAACAGTCTGAGTTTAAAATTATCACTTACACGCGGCAGCTGCACATGATTTCTATTGCTCGGGTGCGTTTCGTATAATGAAGAAGAACACGTTTTATGAAACCTATGTAACGCGCCTGTTTTAGTGGTGTGTATGGGGGTCAAGGGATTTTACTGGTTGTCATGGCGTACTCAGGAGGCTTCGTGGGGCCCGTAGTGCAAGACAACAATGTGGTTAATCAATAGGAAAGCGCCTCACAAAATTGTCCCTCTTCTAGAATATGATTGGTTGGTGTCTGTATAATGAAGGTTAGTGTGCTTGTCTCTCACAGCGAGGTCGGCGGTTCAAATCCAGAAGGATGAGCTCAGGTCACCCAGCTGCAGAAAGGGATACCTGACTTTTTCTGAGGTTGGGGACGGAGACGTAGCTAAGGTTTATACTGACTAGATAACTCACCAGCACGGTAGGTCAAGGAAAGTATGGACACCGTAACCCCATAGATAAACCCACGTACCACTGGGCTATCTTTACAGTGTTGTTGTTGTTGTTGTTGTTGTTCTTCCTCCTCCTCCTCCTCTCTTCTTTTTCTTCTTCCTCCTCCTCTCTTCTTTTTCTTCTTCCTCCTCCTCTTCTCTTCTTCTTCCTCCTCCTCCTCGCCTCGTCTTCTTTTTCTTCTTCCTCCTCCTCCTCCTCGTCTTTCTTCATCTTCTCCTTCTCCTCCTCCTCGTTTCTTCTTCTTCTTCCTCGTCTTTTTTCTTCTTCTCCTCCTCCTCGTTTCTTCTTCTTCTTCCTCGTCTTTCTTCATCTTCTCCTCCTCCTCCTCCTCGTTTCTTCTTCTTCTTCCTCGTCTTTCTTCTTCTTCTTCTCCTCCTCCTCCTCCTCGTTTCTTCTTCTTCTTCCTCGTCTTTCTTCTTCTTCTCCTCCTCCTCCGCCTCCTCGTTTCTTCTTCTTCTTCCTCGTCTTTCTTCATCTCCTCCTCCTCCTCCTCCTCCTCGTTTCTTCTTCTTCTTCCTCGTCTTTCTTCATCTCCTCCTCCTCCTCCTCCTCCTCCTCTCGTTTCTTCTTCTTCTTCCTCGTCTTTCTTCTTCTTCTCCTCCTCCTTCTCCTCCTCGTTTCTTCTTCTTCTTCTTCGTCTTTCTTCATCTCCTCCTCCTCCTCTCTTCTTCTTCTACCTCCCTAGAAGTGAGAGCTGGTCTTCTTTCCAGCCGATGCAGTGAAGATACAGAGGCACAGCACAGTGTCGGATTGGGAGTGGGTTACGCCGCCTATTTTGTTCCCCCCCCCCAGTCACTGAGTGGAGCTAACAAGCAGGACCGCCATGTTTCTGTAGCAGATCCCCCCCCACCCCACCGCCACTGGGGAGCTATGGCGATCCTTTTCCTGTTAGCCAGGCTAGGCCAGTTACGGGGGGTGGGTGTGGGGGGGGGGGAACGGGTGTACAAGCGGTGATTTGGACAGGGTCTTGGTTAGTTGTGGTTCGCCAACCTTGACACTAGCAACCCGGCTGTTGTAGGCCGCTGCTTCCCAGATCTGTCATCGCGGTTATAATATGCTCATTACAACCAACGAATGAATGAAAGAAAGAGCTTTATTTTCAAAGGGTAAAGAACTGGGCGTGCAGGCCCGTCTTACATTCTGCCCTTTAGAAAGAGAAAGAAAGAGAAACAGAGAGAGATTGATTGATTGATTGATTGATTGATTGATCTTTATTTCAAAAGGGTTAAGAACTGGGCACGCAGGCCCGTCTGACATTCTGCCCTTTATCATACATCTTTCACTCTATTCCAGACATTCTACAAATATGCTGTTCATATAACAAACATAACTAACATGGAAGCTGAGAGACATAAGATAAAATATAACATTTACGTTTCGCTCTTAAACATTCACTCAGTACACAAGTAACTACATACATTATAAATGACTATCTACTAAACAAAATTTTCGGGACTATTCAGAAAACACTTAATTGTATTCGGTGTCTGTAAGAGCAGTTTAAGATAACTTTTAAGTTTTATAATTCATGGAGGTATGTAGTCGACATCAAATAGATATTGGGAAAGCTTGTAGTTGTAGGAAGGAGTATAGTTTATATTTTTTATATAGGATGGGAGGGTATTCCAAAGATGAGCAGCAGAATGGAGAGAAAGAGAGAGAGAAAGGTGATTGTAGGGGGGGGGGTTCGTAAATTTAACAATTCTTAAAGTGTGTGCCCCGCGTTAAGATGGAAAAAGTATTTTTTGATCACCGACAAAGAAGCGGGGTGAAAGGGTGGTGGGGGGGGGGGGGGGGGGGGAGGGGGAGGGAGGAGATGTTACCCACGTACTGTCTGAGTCAACACAGCGCCTCAGTCTTATAAGAGACATTATAAATAATAAAACAGAAAGAAAAAAAAATCGGGTTGCGTGAAGAACGCAGAATCCTAAAGATTTGTCTCAGCTTGGGATTGTACATAAAGGAAAGAAAGTGAGTGAGTGAGTGGGTGGGTGGGTGGGTGGGTGAGTGAGTGAGTGAGTGAGTGAGTGAGTGAGTGAGTGAGTGGGTGGGTGAGTGAGTGAGTGGGTGGGTGAGTGAGTGAGTGAGTGAGTGAGTGAGTGAGTGGGTGGGTGAGTGAGTGAGTGGGTGGGTGAGTGAGTGAGTGAGTGAGTGAGTGAGTGGGTGGGTGGGTGGGTGGGGGTAGGTGAGTGAGTGAGTGGGTGGGTGGGTGGGTGGGGGGTGGGTGAGTGAGTGAGTGGGTGGGTGGGTGAGTGAGTGAGTGAGTGAGTGAGTGAGTGAGGGGTGAGTGAGTGAGTGGGTGGGTGGGTGGGTGGGTGGGTGGGTGAGTGAGTGAGTGAGTGAGTGGGTGGGTGGGTGGGTGGGTGGGTGAGTGAGTGAGTGAGTGAGTGAGTGGGTGAGTGAGTGAGTGAGTGAGTGAGTGGGTGGATGAGTGAGTGAGTGAGTGGGTGGGTGGGTGGGTGGGTGGGTGGATGAGTGAGTGAGTGAGTGAGTGAGTGAGTGAGTGAGTGAGTGTGGGTGAATGAGTGAGTGAGTGTAAAAACGGTATCACAAGATTACAGGACCAAAAGTAAGTGAGGTTTAAAAAAAAAACTTGTACAGTATGTGTGACCCCCCCCCCTTTTTTTTTTGCAAGGTATCTTAATGACTATCCAGCCTTTACCTTCCTCAGAAAAGTAAGCCTAAGAGGAATAAAGAAGAAGGATCAGTGAAGGAACTTTCGACCTAAAGGGTAAATCTTTTGCTTATTGACGCTGTTAACTTGGTGAAGACACTCCGTCTACGAGCTCGACACTTTCCTGATTATTCAGTGTCCTTTCCTTGTAGTCTATCTGTAGTGAAGCCATCACTTGCTTTGTCTGGGAGATCTTGGACAGATATGTCTACATTCTTTCAAGCCGATCTTTTTAGCTGGAAGAAAGCGATGTCGGAGACAGATGGATATGGAAGGGGGGGGGTCGGGGTTGGAGAGGAGGGGTAGTATTGGAGTCTTTCTTTATTGCTGTGTTTCTTTGTTTTCATGATCATAATAATAATAATAAACTTCTTCTTCTTCTTCTTGGGTCTTCGTATTATTTTTAAGAGAATAAAAGTAGGCCTGGCTGCGTTGTGTCCAGGAATGTGGCATGCTATCTGGCCCTTTCGGTCCAACACATTCATTCTCGGCATGGCTTATTTTTGGGATCAGTTCTGCCTTCTCATTCAACCCCCCCCCACCCCCTGTTCTTTCCGCCAGATTGAAGTCTGTCCATTTGATAGTTGGGGGGGGGGGGGAGAAGGGGCACCACCCGATGTAGAAAAGGGTCTTGATCAGCTTTTGGGTTCTGTTTCCATGGCTCAAGCCATGCTTCTGCTGCCCCCTTTCTCGTTGATTTCGCTTCTTCGTGATCCGCGTTCTGGGATGGGCATTTTAACAGCAGAAGTTGAAGATGCATGGGGGCCGTCTCTCTCTCTCTCTCTCTCTCTCTCTCTCTCTCTTTCTCTCTCTCTCTCTCACTCACTCTCTTGTGTATGTGTTCAGTGGTGGGGCGGGCACTCTTTACTAGGGTCGTGTGGTTGTGCTGCCTTTGCGCACGTGGATACCAAGTTGTGCATCCATCTTGAAGCCGTATTGCTGTATTTGTTATGCACAGAATTCCAGCCGTCAAACTCACTTTTCTGAATATGCTAAACACTATCTCCAGCCATCCTTCACTTCCAGGCTCGTACAAAACCTCACGTTAGCAACCAACTGGTACAGACCAGGTAAACCAAGTCCTGTATAATCTTGACATGAGGATTTTGTTCATGGAAATGATGATAATGATGATGGAGATGATAATAATCCGACTGTCGGCAGGTTACCCCTGTCATGTGGCATTCGTACTACAAAAGTAAAAAACAGATATAATGCTCATATACTCCACGGAGACATCACACAGAGCGTCCACACCGGTTCACATTCAAACGAAGACTAAATCGCTCAGGCTTTCTCTCACAATTCTCAGTCACAGATTCTCAAACCACGTGACCTTCTAGTTCACAATAAAGCCTCATAAGGCGAAAAATTCCCTTTCTTTAGAGAAGAAAAAAATCTCCTTAACTGCTACAAAGTCAGTAGATGTTTGTAGATAAATAAACACCCAAAAGCCTGCGGGCCTCCGAAACCCATCAGTAGCCGATTAAACCTAAAGTTTAGGCACTTTGAAATCTAAAACTTGAACTAATCATTAAGTCATGACACGCTCTTTCTAATCTGTACATATAAAATATATATAGGTGTATCGTTCACTTTTACAGAAGAGCACGTATAAATGAAGAGCATACAACAATCCAATATTTCGGCATACGCCTTTTCAAGGATCATATACAAAACATACACATACACATGCGCGCGCAAACACACAAGACTAAAACACGAAAAAAAAAACTGATGAAAAAGAAATGACTTAACTCTTTAGGTACCTTCTTTGTAATAAAGACAGGCACAAAATGCGCCCAGAAAGACAACTTGCAACAACAGACATACAGACAGACAAGTTATAAAAATGGATATTACTTACAAGTTTTACATGAATTGGTAGGGCATTCTAAAGGTGGACAGCTGAGTAATAGAAGCTTTTTTTAAAGCGTCAAGCCTTGGTTTTGGGAGAATACAATTGCTTAAGAGTTTACTGTGTTTTGGGTTGGATTTGAATAACGACCACAGATAGAGTGGAGCATTATGCTATAGAATTTTATGAATTAATTTGACCTTATTGAAAACAAATCTCTTCTTAAGGGGCAGAATATCATGATGTTTGTCCTTATTTGTAATATGTGCTGCATGTTTGTCATCTATAAACTTTACTGCTCGTTTTTGAAGTGAGTAAAGTCTTTTCATGTTTAACATGGAAAAACCATCCCAGACAGAGGAACAGTAGTCCAATTGTGTTAGTATCTGTGATATGTATATTCTTCTGGTGTCTATGTCAAGAAAATGTTTAATTTTAGTAAATTAGTAAACCTTTTATGCAATGAGTTTGGTTAGATTGTCTACATGATGATTCCAGCTGAGGTGGTGGTCAGTCATGAGACTTAGAGTTTTGTGTTCACTAACATTCTCTATCTGTGAAGTTTCAGCATGGAGTTGTAGTGTTGTTGTTGGTGAATTTGTTAAGTTCTGTCTTGTTGTAATGAGCATGGATTTTATTTTGTTGGTGTTTATGAGCATTCTGTTGTTGCTGGTCCAGTTAATTAAACTGTTTATTTCAATTTGAAGAGTTGACTCAAGGTTAATATAGTCATTGTTACTAGCGTAAACTGTGCAGTCATCAGAAAAGAAGTCACAAGATAGATAGATAGATGATTAGATATAGACAGACAGACAGACAGACAGACAGACAGACAGACAGACAGATATACAGACAGACAGACAGGCAGACAGACAGACAGACAGGCAGACAGACAGATAGATAGATAGATAGATAGATAGATAGATAGATAGATAGATAGATAGATAGATAGATAGGTTGGTGGGTAGGTAGGTAGTTAGGTAGTTAGGTAGGTAGGTAGGTAGGTAGTTAGGTAGGTAGGTAGGTGGGTAGGTAGTTAGGTAGGTAGGTAGGTAGGTAGGTAGGTAATACTTTATCTTCAATGGGTTAAGAATTGGGCACGCACGCCCATCTGACATTCTGCCCTTCTGTAGTAATTAATGTTTAAAGATATTAGTATTTTATATTTACTTTTACTGACGTGAATTATTATTCAATCTTTTATTTTGTCTTGCCGCCGTCGTACTCAGTGGAGGAAGAGTGACTACACCATACGTTCACACCTTACATGTAAATAACAGGAACACGAAACAACAATCCTTTTTTTATAAAATCACGATCCTTGTATTTACAAAAATTCTGATCCATAAGCCAACACAAATCAACGAATCCTATGCACATGATGTCCATATAATTATACATTTCCACACGCGTTTTCATAAAAAAGGTTCCTTGAATAATATGATTTCAATCCTGATTACAATGCACATACTAAACTATACACGTCAGCCTCCATCTATCGAATGATCCTTCGTCCACGACTGGTCGCTGGACTTCCACGTGCTCAGCTTATCCCCCTTTTCTTCTCTTCTGGTCTTATATACCTGGTCAGCGCCGGACTCGAAGGCCTGGGGATTTCCATTCAAAACGTGGCCGTCTCTGGCTAGTGGGATTTCCAATCAAAACCGGGTCACTGCTTGCTTATTTTTCCACTCCTTACACTTCATCATACAGCTTTCACTCAGTCACAGTCATTCAGCATTTGTTAATGACTATAATAATCATGAAGACACAATTAAATGACTACATAAAAAAAAATAATAAATTTATCTCATGCCCATACACTCTACACTCTGATTTATGCAACAACATGAAATAAACTTGCATTCTTACACTCATTCAAAACTAACAAATTTATAGAAAAGCAGTATAAAAAAATACAACAATCAAGCCATACTTTAAACTACTTTTGACTATGCTTAGGGAGGCATATAATCCATATCAAACAGATGTTGACATAGTTTAAAGTTATAAGAATGAATATTACTTATAAGTTTTACGTGAATTGGTAGGGCATTCCAAAGGTGGGCAGCTGAGTAAGAGAAGCTTTTTTTTTTAAACATGTAAAGTCTTCGTTTTGGGAGAATACAATTGTTTAAGCTTTGACTATGTTTTGGGTTGGATTTGAACAACGACCACATACAGGGTGGAGCATTGTACGATAGAACTGTATGAATTAACTTCGCCTTGTTGAAAAGAAATCTCTTCTCGAGGGGTAGAATATCAAGATGTTTGTCCTTATTTGTAATATGTGCTGCATGTTTGTTATCTATAAGCTTTACTGCTCGTTTTTGAAGTGAGTAAAGTCTGTTTGACATTGAACAACCATCCCAGACTGTGAAATAGTAGTCCAAGTGTATTTGTAACTGTGATATGTAGTATATTTTCAGGTGTATACGCCAAGAAAATGTTTAATTTTAGTAAATTGGTAAACCTTTTGTGCAATGAGTTTGGTTAGATTGTCTACATGATGATTCCAGCTAAGGTGGTGGTCAATCATGAGACCTAGAGCTTTATGTTCACTAACATTCTCTATATCTGAAGTAAATTAGGTTTAAAAGAAAGCATGTACAGACTTGATAAATGTGAAGATCCAGCATGGAGCTGTAGTGTTGTTGTTGGTGAATTTGTCGATTTCTGTCTTGTTGTAACGAGCATAGATTTTGTTTTGCTGGTGTTTATGAGCATTCTGTTGTTGTTTCTCCGGCTAATTAGACTGTTTATTTCAATTTGAAGACTTGACTCAAGGTTAATACACTCATTGTCACTAGTGTAAACTGTGCAGTCATCAGCAAAGAGGTCACAAGATGATTTTTTTTAGATCTTCTTCTTCTTCTTCGTTCGCTTCTACCACCACGATCGTCCCGTGATCTTACTGAATTTACTCCTGTGGTCCTCGATAGGACAAGAGGTCATGTGGTCCTCCTGTGGGGCCCGAGAGGACTACAAGAGAGCCTCGAGAGGACCACAAGAGGTTCAGATTATCGCGGGGATTGGACCTGTATTATCAGTGGGTCACAGAAGCGGGATTGCGTGACACTTTGGTTTTCGTTGCACCAGTTTAATCTAGAGTTGGACCTTCTCACCGGAAAACCTCCGCCCGATTAGGATACGCATATATGCCCGTCGAATGAGACGGCATACCGATTAAACTTCACTTTATCCTTTCCATCACCTTTTCCACAGCGGCGCCGCATGGCAACCCTAATCACATTTTCGCATTTCCTTCATTGGCCAGGAGGAGTTTTACCCCACGCGCGGCAGCCGAATAATCTCGCCAGTAGTGTCTTAGTTTAACCCCTGGGTTAAGTCGGTTTAGGCAATCTGACTCAGTATTGGTGTATATGGGACGTATCCGGCCTTTAGAGCATAGGTGCGGTGATTTGAGCAGCCATTACCTCGGGACTATTAATTACTTCACTCAATCCTTTCCTTCACCTTTTCCACGGCGGTGCTGCGCGGCAACCCTAATCGCATTTTTCTTCATTCATTCACCCCACACACGGCAGCTGAAGAATCTCGCCAGCAGCGATGTTTTTAGATGAAGTGGAAGATCACTGATGTTGATGGTAAACAGGAGAATGACCAAGAATAGATCCCCATAGAACACCATTATCAACCACAGATGAACTTGACACAGTTTTTGAGACAAACTACCTGCTGTCTGTTGAAAAAAAAAGATGTAATACATTTTGTCAAGTCAGCGTGTAATTTATAAGTCTCAAGCTTTCTAACTAGGATTTCATGATCAATCATGTCATGTGCTTTTTTTAAGGCAACAAAGACGGCACTACCTAATTTATCTTCGTTTATATTAGATAACCAATTTTCTCTCATTTTTGTGAGAGCGTGTGGCAGGAATATTTCGGTCTAAAACCTGACTGACAGTCAATAATCAAATCTTTTTTCTTGCATGTGTAGTAAGGTTGTTTTTTTTGTATGTGTTTTTTTCTAGGGGTTTTGACAAAGTCGATAGAATGGAAATTGGTCTACAGCTTGAGGGATTTTTCTCCGAACCAGATTTAAAAAGGGGATATATTTTTGCAATTTTAAAAGCCTGAGGAAAATGATAATGTGCAATGCACTGATTGTAAATGTATGTTAATGTATCTGAAAATTACTAGGGCTGAGTAGCGTAATATCTTGTTGCTAATTTCATCAAGTCCTGCTGTGTTGCTGTTCTTTAAAGATGAAAGATAATTATAAACTTCACTAACTGACATGAAAGGAGTACTAGGTTGCTTTAGATTTGCACATTTGCTACCTATAAATGTATTTAATTCGCTTAAGTCAAAAGTAGGGGCTAGTGGTGAAGATTTTAAGATACTGACTTCTTCTCTGAAGTGATTGCTGAACTCTTCATAAGTGGGCACATGATTATAACTCTGCAAGTCAGACTTTTTTCTCTTGTCTGCAAGAATGTTAATTGCTTTCCAGACAGACGTACTGTCTGATTTATTATAAACTAGACAGACAGATAGAATGAATGAATGATTTTTATTTTTAAAGGGTACAGAATTGGGCACGCAGGTCCGTCTTACATTCTGCTCTTCATCACTCCATCTTTCATTCTTCCCACACACTCGATTTAATACAAGTATACAAATTATAATAGGAAAAATCATATCAAAAGGCTGTAAGATTAAACTATTACATTCAAAATAAAGGAGAAGAAGTAATTAACCTAATAAAATTAGACAGACAAACAAACAAACAAACAAACAGACAGACAGACAGACAGAAAAAAGAAACTACACACTAGACCCAACTCCAAACTGAATCCTAGTTTTTAAATGAAGGTTTATATAAAACTGGAAGTTATCTCCGCAAGGAAATGGATGTTTATTTTCGAAGCCATAAGAACGCCATATTTATTTCAAGCTCTCTAAGCTAGAAATGAAGATCTCAGAGACCAGGTGCCTGGAGTTATATTTGGAATGAAGCTAAAGCAAAGAGAAAAGGCACATGAATGGCACTTGTTCTTGTTCTGATGTGCGAGGAACTTTTCTGTTTATCCAACGCCTCGATGGTTTGCGACAAGAGCACAGTGGAGACTAATCCAATAGGCTGAACAGACTTAAGATGGGGGACCCCAAATAGAAAATGGCACCGCATTAAAAGGAAAGAAAAAAAAAACAAAAGAAAATCTCCGCAGATTATTGTTCTGTGATTTTTATATCAGGAAATGAACAATATAGGTCGGGAAAAAGGGCGGGAGTGGGAACGTTTACTAAGTTTAGCCTAGAGGCCCTTCTTCTTCTTCTTCTTCTTCGAACTACTAGTTGGTTTTCCTTGCAGCCGATGCACGGAAGATGTTGAGGCACAGCATCTCATCGGCTTCGACTAGAGAGCAGGTCAGTCATTAAGACCAGCTAAAAATCAGGGGTGCGCAGTACTTCTTTAACAGACTCCATCACCACTATCCCTGCGGCCCCCCCACCCCCCACCCCCGTTAGCCAGGCTAGGCCTGTTACTGTGGGTACAAACGGAGAGGTTGGACAGGGTCTTGGCCAGCTATGGTTCGCCAACCATGTCAGTTATAAATTGCTGAGTGCCATATGGACAGCGGCTTACCCATCAATGTACGTCATTTAGTCATGGTCCCCAAAAACTCAGAGTTTTTATCCTCCGATTAAGAAGCCTATGTCTTTAGCTTTGTTTTAACCCTTTCATTCCCATGGCCTTTTCTGCCATCTTGCTCGAACTGGAGGGCTTGAAAATAAGTCTTCAAAACGCACCGCCATGTTTTCTAGTTCTTGAAATTAACGATAGTTTAAATATTCTAAAGACGAGTCTAATCTAATATTCGATAACTATTTAACAAGGGAAATGACGAGATTGGTTGGCATGAAGTAAATTATGTTATGAATGATGATTTACAGAGTTTCTTCCCTTTACCGTTTCGTAGTGGGATCGGAGAACTCATGGACTAATCGTCCGATGTGCGATGAGGATGATCCATCAACTGACTGACTAACTAACTGATTGACTGACTAACCAGTAGTGGGTCCTAGTTCTATATAGAGTTCCATGAGATGTTACCTCACGTGGTCTTTGCTTCTACATGGACCTGGGAGACAGTTATAAAACCCGTGAGATGTTGCCTCAGCTAGCTCATGTTTGTGTATGAACCTGTTAGACAGAATAAATGAGGATTTATATGATGAGAACAACAGCACGGAAGCAGGAATTCTACCTTTACCTTATATATATATATATATATATTGTCTTGTGCTATCTCCCTGTAACTGCGACCTGGTGCTCTTTGCAGCCGATGCCATAGAGGCGTTGAGGAACAGCATCGTATCGGCGTGGGAGCGGGTTATGGCAGCTACGTTTTTCAGTCCTGGATTACAACTAAAAAGCAGAGGGTGCGTGCAATGCTTCTTTAGCAGGCTCCACCCCGATCCCTGCCCCCGTTAGCCAGGCTATGCCTGTTTCTGGGGGTACCAACGGAGAGGTGGGACAGGGTCTTGGTCAGAAATGGTTCGCTAACCCTGACGCTAGCATATCAGCTATGGGTGGCTGCTTGCCTAATCGGACAGCGTCTTAGCCCTCATATTCATCGCCCTTTCCTACATATAAGCAACTGGATGGGGCGCTTCTATGACTAAACCATCTGTGCAAATAAGAGTTGTATTAAAAAAAAGAAGATTGCTCAAGGCAACACATGTTCACATTAGGTATTTAGAAATAGAAAGCGCAACCCAACAGCAGGGAAATAACTTCAGACGAAATTAATTCCAGAGTAACGCACCCCTGACCTAATTTGTAACCGAAATAGAGGATTTTTTTTTTTTTGTTAACGTTTTCAGTTTCTTGCCTGAGACATTTAGACATTTAGACATTGTGGAGCCGTTAAATGGAAAGTTGGCGATTTAACGTGCGGTGTACGTAATCAACATCATACGTTTTTTCAGAGTCACTGCACGCAAAACTTTTATCATCACTTCCTGTAAGCCACGCCCCGAAATGGAGTAGAAAGCATAACAATGACCTTGCCACAACCTTCAAAATACGGGCACGTTGTATTAATGTTTGGCACGCCGCGAATTATCTCATGCTTTTCTTGACGAGCAGCACGTGGTTTATTTTCACAAGGTGTGTAGTTTAAATTTAGCCTGACACCGTGAAACACATTTAACGTTGTGGTGTAGGAACTGCGGTTAAATAACTTAATCACTAAATGAGATGATACTAAATTAGTTCTTCTTCTTTCTCTCTGGAATCAAAATGGAAAAATTCACATAGAAGGGAAAGATATTGAAGAAGTCAATCAGTTTGCATACATTGGCAGCTACATAGACCAGGATGGTGACACTAGAAAGGAAGTTAGGATCAGAATTGCAAAAGCAGCATCGATCTTCAAGAATCTTGAGAACATATGGCATTCAAAAGTTATAAGCACAAAAACCAAGTTAAGACTATTCAATTCAAATGTAATACCGACTCTCATTTATGCATGCGAAAGCTGGAAAACAACTAAAGAAATAGAAAAGAAATTAGACTCTTTTGAAAATAAATGCCTAAGGAAAATACTCGGCATCAAGTGGAATGAATTCAAGAACAATGCAGAGATAAGACAGATGACTGAACAACAACCAGTCTCGTGGGTGATCAGGAAAAGGAGATGGACATATGTTGAACACGTAATGAGAAGAAACAGTCAGAGAATCCCAAAACAAGCTATAAAATGGAACACAACAGGCCAAAGAAAAAGAGGAGATCGCGTGAAACTCTGAAGATGACATTGTTAAGAGAGGCCAAATCAGTAGGCATAAAATCCCTTGATGAGGTTGAAATACTCGAAAGATTCGCCGAAGACAGGAAAAATTGGCCAACTACTTTGTGAGCCCTATGTGATGTTTAGCGTCTCGGGAAGGATACAAGATAATATATATATATATATATATATATATATATATATATATATATATATGAACCTTAAGTACCTAGGGCACATGGGGCTTCCGCAAGGGTTTTCCACAATTGCCTGTCCTTTGCCTTTTTTCTACTCTCTCTCTCTCTCTCTCTCTCTCTCTCTCTCACTCGGTATATATATATATATATATATATATATATAGAGAGAGAGAGAGAGAGCGGAACTAAAAAGTAAAGGGTTTGAATACTTCTTTATCAGACTCCACCACCATGGGGACTATGGTGATCCTTGCCCAGTTAGTCAGGCTAGGCCTGTTACTGGGGGTACCAACTGAGAGTTGGGAAACGTATGTTGGTCAGACATATTTGTCCAACTCCGATGCTATTGGCCACTGACAGCCAAATCGGACGGCGTCTTTGCCCTCACTCATCATCATCATCATCAAGTGCCGTGCTGATTGGCGTTGGCTGTTATGCTTCTTCAGTGTACCCGATCCTTCAAGCGGTCCATCAGCTCAACTGGTGATCTGCTCTCACACCATCGACTACATGCCTCCATGAATTATAAAACTTAAAAGTTATCTTAAACTGCTCTTACGGACACCGAATACAATTATTTGTTTTCTGAATAGTCCCGAAAATCTTGTTTAGTAGATAGTCATTTATAATGTATGTAGTTACTTCTGTACTGAGTGAATGTTTAAGAGCAAAACGTAAATGTCATATTTTATTTTATGTCTCTCAGCTTCAATGTTAGTTATGTTTGTCACATGAACAGCTTATTTGTAGAATGTCTGGAATAGAGTGAAAGATGTATAATAAAGGGCAAAATGTCAGACAGGCCTGCGTGCCCAATTCTTAACCCTTTTGAAATAAAGATCAGTCAGTCAATCAATCAATCTCCTCAGACTGTCCAGTATCATTTCTCTCGGCCTTTCCCTGGCTCTTCTTCCCTCTATTTTTCCTGTTGCTACAACATTTTCAATGCCCCCTCTTCTCATTGCATGTCCTATAAAAGTATATTCTCTCTCTCTCTCTCTCTCTCTCTCTCTCTTGTGTCTCTCCAGCTCTTTTCCTACTTCTTCATTAGTTATCTCCGCCTCTGCTGTTCTGGGAATTCGCAACATTCTTCTAATAAACCACTAAATTTGTAAATATGCTGTATCATATTTTTTCACCTTGTGTTTTAGTGTATGTTAAGAGAGTATTCCTCAGTGTTTTGCATAATAAACAAAAAATTTGATTCAGCATAAACCAATCCATGTTTTACACTTAGTCAACATAGTTTAAATTCTTACTTTAAGCAAAGTCCAGCGGTTCTAAAACTGGAAGAGGTGTATGTTCCAGCCTTTAAACTGTTTATCTGTGTATAATCGGAATTAAAATTAATTGCAGACAGAAAGGAGTCTCTATTAGTTTTTGTAAAAAAAAAAAATGAATGCTAACAGTATTGTCAACAGAGTAAGACTGTCTTTCACTCTCTTATATAGATCGCTTCTTCGGGGGGGGGGGAGAAAAATAAAACATTTTTTGTTCGAAGAAAGCACCATAACTATCAAGGCCAGCTTTTAGAGAGGTAGCGTAGGGCAGTTTTCACACTGCAGCAGTGTCGTGTCTACGGCTGAGTGGGAGGAGCTCCGTTTACTAATCTGGTGGTACCGGGTTCAAGTCCCGGCAGTGGGACTTTTTTTTTCTGGTACACACCAAAAAAATAGGCCAAGCAAAGACTGCACTTCAGAGAATGAGAAACATATTATCTAAAACATCCTTATCAATGAATGTTAGAAAACGAGTCCTAAAATGCTATATTGAACCTATCTTGTTATATGGAAGTGAATCATGGACAATAGGCAAGTCTGCACAAAAATCATTGGAAGCAGCAGAAATGTGGTTTATTAGAAGAGTGTTGCGAATCCCCTGGACAGCAAAAATAACTAATGAAGAATGTATGAGAAGAGCTGGAGAGACAAAAAACCTTATCAAAAAGATAAGAGAGAGACAATGTGCTTTCATAGGACATGCAGTGAGAAGAGGGGGCATATTATAACAACAGGAAAAATAGAAGGAAGAAGATCAAGAGGAAGACCAAGAGAAATGATAGTGGACAGTCTGACGGGATGGTGTGAGAGGAGATCACCAACTGAACTGATGGCCTGCATGAAGGATCGGGTACTCTGGAGAAGCATAATAGCCAACGCCAGTCGTCACGGCACATGATGATGATGATGATGACACACCAAAAAGCCCCCAGAGTCCATCAGCTTCTAACAATGGGTGCCATAGAAATCTGGGAAGTTTACTGCGGTCGATCATGATACTGACCACTTCACACTTTCATGTGCCCAATGTTTGGAAATACGGGCCTAACACTGTATCCCCAATCCCCAATATGCCTTAATTGGCACGAATACGGGCATTTTACCTTTATATATATATATATATATATATATATATATATACGGTCCGACAATTAAATAATGAGACTAATTACATTAAAAAAAAATAAAGCAAACATTAGTTGAAGATATAGCCTGTATTTTATTCAAATTAAGCCCCTTGTGCATTGATACAGCGAGTGGCACGATCTAACAAACACTGGAACGACCTCTGCAGTTCTGTTGGTATGGCCCTTAAACTCGATGTTACGGCCCCTTTGGATGTCATCAGTATCGTCAAAGAAGCGTCCTTTCAATGGTAACTTTAATTTTGGGAATAGAAAATAATCGCAGGGAGACAAATCTGAGGAACAGGGTGGATGGTTGAGAAGACATACTTGTTTTGGGGCCAAAAATTCCTGTACAACTACCGCCCGGTGAACCGGTCCATTATCATGAAGAAGGAAAAAACTGCCAGGTGTTGAATACTCGGGTCGGACTCGGAGAATCCTCTTCAATATGCGTTTCAAAATACTTAAATAAACTTTGGCAGTAACAGTCTGTCCCTCTGGAATAAATTCTTTGTGAATAACTCCTTTGCTGTCGTAGAAGCACACCAACAATGTCTTCACTTTTGACTTTTGAAGACGAAATCTTTTGCCTTTTGGTGATGATGATGACTTCCACTGAGCACTTTGGCGTTCAGTTGTGGGATCATAGCTGAAAATCCATGTTTCATCCTCTGCAATGTTTATTTCTGCGACACGTTTTGATGATGTCTTTTGGGTACTCAACACGCTGATGTTTTGGTTATCAGATAAAGAATGTGGTACAAATCGGTGGGAAAGTTTTTTCTTGCCCAAATCTTCCACTAAAATTTTACGAATGGTCTCGCAGTTAACACCAAATTCATCTGCCATGATCCTCACGGTCAAACAATGATCTTCTTGTATCCGTTCTCTAACTTTTGCAATGAGTTCCTCATTAAAAACAGAAATTGGGCTTCCATGTCTAGTTGCATTTTGTAATCGTTTCCACACCACTTTTGAATCGTGAATACCAGCTGAATATCTGTGCACGAGATAAACAATTATCCCCATAAACTTGTCGCATCAATTCAACTGTCTCAGTGGCATTTTTTCTGAGTTTTAAACAGAATTTAATGTTAGCTTTTCTCTCCATTCTGATTACATATCAGTGCACCTCTGAGTAGGTCAACAAAATGGCGGTTTGTTTGTCGTCTGCTTATCGGGCGGCAATGAAAAGTTGCCAGATTATAGATCTTTGGATTCCATGCTTTGCTTCATTTTTTGGCAATTTTGTCTTGGCCATAATAAAATTAGTTTCATTACCCTAATTGTCAGACTTCGTTATATACATAACATATATACATGGACGAATCTAAAAGTAATTCGCAGCAAATCAAGGGACGTAATCACTGAAAAATATATTTTAAAAAAGACTCAAGAGTCAAAAAGTGTTTTCATATATTTTTCCACGACTATGACCCTTGACTTGCAGGTTTTTTTTTACTAGCCCTCGTACATGTAAGTCTTTACTCAGGCAAGCATAGAAAAGGAATCAACATATTAATATATTTCATTTACTAAAAGACGAGGGTTAGAGTGGAGTCGGAATCGTATAAATGTATACTCATAGAGGATTCGATACTGGAATGGAATCGTTAAACTAGAAGATGAGGGATCAAAAATTTCTCACACTCAGACTCTACAACCGTGATAGAAAGGCTAATGAAATTTTCATAAAATGTTTCAGATTCTGGTGTAAATAATCAGAGGAGGAACAAGTTTATTTAAGTTTTAAAAAAATATGTTCACGATAATAACAAGTAAAAATTGCTTAGAAATCTCAAAAAAAAAAAAAAGTTCTTTACATCGCACATTGCAATCTGGCAAACTGATTTTTGTTGGATATGGGGTTGTCTGAATGAATTTGTATTAGTACTCTTTCTTGTAATCGCGCAATATTCTGTATATTTTCCAGTCATCTCCCATTCTCTCCCTCTATCCGTTTATCTAATCCCTGTCGCTCTCCTTTTCTTTCTCTTTCCTTCTCGCTCTCTCTCTTTCTATTTCCTCTTTCATCATCATCCTCTGTCTCTCTCTCTCTGTCCCTCTCAGCTTTCATATACTTCTCTCTTCTTTCTCTGAGATTCATTTATCCTCCTTCCTCCCCCCCCCCCCGTCTCTCTCTCTCTCTCTCTACTTTTCTCTTTTCTTCTTTCCTCACCTTCTATTTTTTTATCATTCTGAGTTTCCAACTCTTGTTCTCTCTTTCCTCTTTCGTTTCTCCCTCCTTCTCACCTTCCATATAATATATATATATATATATCCCTCACTTTCTCTCTCTCTATCTTTCCCTCTCTCTTTCTCTCTCCTCCCTTAAGCTTTCAGTTATCTCTTGCTTCAATACCAGCTTTCTCTCTCTCTCTCTCTCCTCTCCTCCATTAAAGCTTTCATCTATCTCTTGCCTCAATACCTGCTATCAAAAAAATCAACCCTCACTAATGTACCCAGGTATTTCTTCAAGTTTTCGGAAGAAATTGATGTAAGCACGCAGACGATACGCTCTGATGAGCCAAGCTGGCATATTTTGGCGGTGATAATTTTGTTCTGGAGCCAAGGTGGGTGATTAGTTTTGTACAGTTATATTAAAAAAAAAAAAAATCTCTTCAGGTGAGAGGCAATGTCTGAGAGGGTGCCTGGGACGTAGTTTTGAAAGGTGATCTGCAGAGATTAGATATGAAAGTTGAGTTATGGGAAACCGAAATTGAAAATCCGGGGTCTTTTGCAGCAAACTGATGAGTGTGATTTGTGTGCGCGTATCTGTTTGTATATACATAAATGCCTTCAAGTGTAAATGCTACAGAGGAGTTCTTCAAATATCATGGGCACCAAGAAAAAAAAAATATCCATACTACAAGAACGTAAAACTGAAGAAGGCTGGCTAGTAATGAGGATTAAACAGTCAGTCAGTCATTTGCATGTTCCTTACGGAAGTTTGCCTCCCTAACAGCACTCCTGTAGGCCTCTCGGTTGTGAGCAAGATGGCCTGCTGATGATCCATTTATTTGCAGATTATCAACGATGTCTTGCAGCCATCATCGCCTTGGTCTTCCTCTCTTTCTTCTTCCCATTATGTACCTTTCCAAGAATGTCTTCTCTTAATTCTCATGACGTTTAATGTGTCCAAATTATTTAAGTTTTCTCTGTTTAATCCTCTTTACAAGCCAGACTTCTTCAATATTAAGTTCTTATAATGTGGGTATATTTGGTGTTATTATTAAACAGAGAACATTTAAATATTTTTGACACATTAAACGTATTGACAATTTAGAGAAGACAGTCTTGGAAGGGTACATAATGGGAAAAAGAAAGAGAGGAAGACGACCAAGGCGAAGATGGCTGCAAGACATCGTTGATGATCTGCAAATGAATGCATCTTACAGTTGTACCAGCCTTTCACCTTGCATGAAGTACCGGTTTTGTCCATACAACATTCAGTACCTTATACAGTGCGTTCGGAAAATATAACTGTGCACTAAACCAGTATCGATTCAGGTATCGTAGCGAGACTGCGGCACGTAGATCATTAACACATCACTACGATACCGGAATCGATACTGGGTTAATTCACAGTTATTTATGGAACACCCTGTACTTTTTTAATGTAGAAGTAAACATACTATACAAACTTCAGTGGAAAGTAAATGTTCGCATGATTTTCCCCCATTATCTTATTTGCAGAGAGATATCTTGACAAAATGCTCAAATGCTGAACCCAATCAAAACTGGCTGATTCTTCTCCATGCAAACTGAGCACCATCATCACTCTATAGGCCCTGATCAACCCTCCATCGGATTTCGCTAGCTACTTTTTAACTAGGATTTTTTGCAATATAAACCGGTCACGGTACCCGACGACCTCCAAAAGTTTCGGTAGTTCTCTCTCTTCTTTTTTTCAAGTCGGTAATTTACCGGTAGACAGATGACTGAACAACAACCAGTCTCATGGGTGATCAGGAAAAGGAGATGGACATATGTTGGTCACGTGATGAGAAGAAATGATCAGAGAATCCCAAAACAAGCTATCAAGTGGAACACAATAGACCAAAGAAAAAGAGGCAGACCGCGTGAAACTCTGAAGAGGACATTGTTAGGAGAGGCCAAATTAACAGGCATAAAATCCTTTGATGAAATTGAGAGACTCGCCGAAGACAGGAAAAATTGGCGAACTACTGTGCGAGCCCTATGTGACGTTTAACGGAACGGGAAGGATATAAGATATAAGAATTTACCGGTAGATGTCGATTAACGCGACCACTGAACTCTAAGTGAAGGAGTACAAAAGTCCAAGATATTCAAAACAGATACAGTCTGTATGTGATTGTGTACATGCATCGTATATGTGTACATGCAATGTATATGTGTATATATATATATATATTACATACGAATTCGTATGTGAAACGAATTCGTATGTGAAACTGCGGATAAATGTTTTTCAAATGATTTTTTTAAAATTTTTTTTAATTAAATTTGATTTGTTTCTCACTATTAGAGTAATCAAAACAAAGGGTTAAAAATACAATAAAATTATGATGAATGGCTGTTTTAAAAAAAATGAGTACAAGAACACCTTGTACATTGGGGATTACAGTGTTAGACCCGTATTTTCCAAGACCTTCGGCACTTAAAACTGTGATGTGTGGTCAGTATCACGCCTGGCCGCTTTACCTTCCTAGATTTCCCTAGTATCCATTTTTTAGAGGATGGGTAGATCCCGGGATGTACCATAAAAATCCCCACAGCCGGGACTTGAACCCGGTACCACCAGATTAGTAAACCGAGCTCTTAACCACACAGCCAAAGCAAAATCTAAAAAAAAAAAAATTAATTTTAATCTTAAAATCATGGCTTCTTATAACGTGTCGGTGGTATTGATTTCTATACCGGTTTATTCTTGTAATGTCCATACTAAACTTAGACAAAAACAAGCAAGTAGGCGTGTATGTCAAATCCTTGCCGATCGAACGGATTTGATTTACTGCAGTTATATCCCCTACACGTCTGTTCAATTTCAGGATCAGATAATGTATTTCGTTCTTCATTACGCACATAAACAAGACCTGGGACAATATTTCTTGATTTTTGCTTTTTTTTTTTTTGCAAGGTGCATTTTTTAATATCAGCCGGTGGCGCGGTGGTCTAGTGGTTAGTACAGACTTGCCTGCCGACCCGAGGGCCCCTGATTCTATATTTCGCTGGACTGATCGGCACTGGGGACAACCCAGTCTCAAGAAATGGGTACCTGGGGACTCAGTGCCGTCTTAACGCATGGGCCCACCTGGGCACTGCCCAGGAGCCCCAAGTGTATGGGGCCCAACCAGCCCGTGGAAATCTATCTATCTATCTATCTATCTATCTATCTATCTATCTATCTATCTATCTATCTATCTATCTATCTATCTATCTATCTATCTATCTATCTATAAGGCAGATGTGCTGTGCGTGCGCTACTTTGCCCAGGGGGCCACTGATGCTGTTAAGAGGGCCCTGCCTGAAGTTTCCCTAGAAAACAAAGTCAGCGAGAACAGAGGCTGGGGTCCCTATCTCAGATGCTGTAGTAGTCTATACATTGGAAGGCACTAACACTTCACACTTCTACAATATGTACATGCTGTGGAGCACAGACTAATATCATTCAGTGTGATATATGTACAGAGTAACATCAACTAGTGTGATATATGTACAGAGTATTGTCAACTAGTTTCATATATGTACAGTGTAATATCAACTAGTGTGATATATGTTCAGAGTAATATCTTCTTCTTCTTCTTCGTTCGCTTCTACCACCAAGATCGCCCCGTGATCCTACTGAATTTACTCCTGTGGTTCTCGCGATAGTCTCATTTAGGATGGAGGCTCAAAGCACCGTGGGGCTTGGCCCTATATTCTCAGAGTAATATCAACTAGTGTGATTTATGTACAGAGTAATATCAACTAGTGTGATTTATGTACAGAGTAATATCAACTAGTGTGATATATATACAGAGTAATATCAACTAGTGTAATATATGTGCAGAGTAATATCAATTAAGCAATAAGCAAGGAATATGCAGTTAAACATGTAGAGAAAATATTACGTACTACTTTATAAAATTAAATTTATACCTTGCAAATATAAAGCACTTTATGAGTGGGCCGCAAAAATGTTTGACTTTTAAATATGGGCCGTGCAGCAAAAAAGGTCTGAGAACCGCTGGACTAGTCTCAAAGTAAGAATGGCCAGGTATTACTCTTCACACGTCATTACATACACATTACCGCCGTTTTAAAACGCGTGGTGCGATTAACACCCTCGAAAAAATAATGATTTTTTCCCCCTCTCCCAAAAGGGAAATGATAAACATCACGTGACGAGCAAGGCCAAGGCCAAAGAACACATGCTTTCATACCAGTCTTGCTCTGAATTAACCAGTAAATGGTACGACGGTTTTAGAAACTTTAAAAGTATTTTAATACCTTCCTGTTACCATGATGTTCTTCTCTACTTCAAAATTTTCTTTCTTTTTTTTGTGCATATTCCCCCTCCCCCTCAAACTTATGAAGAATAATGAATCTTTTTGATTTACAAGAAAGGAAAAATTGCGAGGGGGTGGGGGGGTGTGGAATGTGCAGATAAGAGACAGAAAATTTAAAGTAGGGAACATCCCGATAACAAGAAGGTATCAGTTGAAAGAAACAAAGAAAGAAAAACAGAAACAAAGAAAGACAGAAGGAAAAAAAAGAAAGACGGAAGGAAAAACGAAAGAAAGAAAGAAAGAAATATAAACCAAAGTCGAGGAACTCGAACTGCCGTTCAACAGAAAAAGACAATATATGGTGAAGTTTTTTTTTTCGAACTAAACAGTATTTGTAGAATTACTAATCGAACGAGCCTTAAATTTGTCGTTGAAATAGCGCTATCAAAGAAACGAGGTCATTACCGTTAGTCAGAAATCGATTCATTACACCTGTTTATCGTTTGCCATCTGTTTTCTGGAGGAGGAAATTAATGTTTACGTACCGAAAGCTTGGAAGGCAAGAGAACTCTTATTTTACACCTGCGCGCGACCATGCGCATGTTCAACGTTGCCAGTATAAAGCCGTTGTTTTTTCTTATCTTTTGCCTGCAGCGCATCATGTCTTCTGCTGTGGGTCATATCTGGGCCCCCGTGCTCTGTTAGTGCAAGATTTGATCATTTTGACTGTTGTGATATAAAGTAAAAAAGGTAAAGGTAATCATGTCATGCTTTAGAGATACAGGTAAAGGTAAAAGGTAAAATCCCCTTTTTCCATGCCATTAAGGCATATTGGGGAATACGGTGTTAGACCTGTATGTTCCAAGACCTTCGGCACATGAAAGTGTGATGTGGTCAGTATCACGCCTGGCCGCTTTACCTTCCCAGATTTCTCTGGTACCCATTTTTAGAGGCTGGACCTTTTTTTTTGTTTTGGGCATGTACCAGAAAAAGTCCCACTGCTGGGACTGAATCCGCTACCACCGGGTTAGTAAACCGAGCGCCTAACCACTCAGCCAACCAGACCGCCCGTTGTGATATAGACTGCGCTGATATGTCCTGTAAGACACCTGTAAAGGTAACGGTAAAAGTAATCTTAGTAGGTCATTAAGGCATCAAAGGAATATGGTGTCCATATTTTCCTTGGCCAGTCAGCCTAGTTACCTTTTCTTCTGCAGTTCCAAACGGATCCTGATGCTCATTTCTTAAGATGAGTAACTATGACGCCTTCGGCCGGAGGTGGACCACTCTTCTCACCATGAAAGTTCAAAATTCAGACTCCGGCTTCACCGCATTCGGGACAATCCCATACATGCTCAGCCCCATGCCGTAGCATCCATTGAAGAGTATGTTTGCTAATAGTTCCTGTCAAATGTTGGTTGTTTACGATGCGCTTTCTGCCACACAGTTTAAATTTCCTGCCAGCACTTTTCATTTGTACCAGATCCAGCAGCCTACTCACAGCACACTGTTCTTCCATTCCCGCTCTTCATTCTTCCGCAGTCTGTTCATAGTTCAGCCTTAGCAATGTCCCTCTTGTCCACTGTCAGCCCGCCATTTATTTTTGCCTGTCCAGCAAGTCTGTCTGCCACATCACTGCCATGCACTCCCGTATCGTCCTGGACAGTAAAGCCACGTTAGGCTTATCACAGCTGACTGGCTTAACAGATAAACCCATTCTTTTCGAAGCAAATTATTCTCAGTCTTACTAAGCACATTCTGTGAATCCTTCACAATGACATCACTAACAACATCAAGAGCAACAAACCATTCCACTGCCGCCGACACAGCCTCAATTTCCATTTGCATGCTTGATGTGGTGATTTCCAAGTCTCCCGAACCCTGTGCAATTACTAATCAGGCACGCACAAAAAAATTACTTGTAGTCTTGTTAAAATAACTGTAAACTATACTTGGAGCCTCCATGCTTTGATTGTCTCACTGAAACTTGGGAACTTCAGTTCTTCATTGCGGATGAAGCCATGACCAAGATCGGAGAAACAGTAACACAGTCTGATCTGGGGGCCGAGCTGTGATGGTTGTTTTAACTTCCTGGATCAGGTCTGCGAAGGAAGTTACTTATTGCCACGACAAAAGCGAAAGAAAACAAACAAACAAACAAACAAAACATATATGTACACATCCTCTGTGTAATATAAAAACACCTGGTATACGAATACAGAGATTGAAATTTGGATAGAATCTTAGCACCCTACGACCTTGGTCACCGTGTGTTCTCTCTAACTCACTTACATTAGCTTCTTATGATCCTCATTAAAAAACCGTGGACGATTTCTTTGGTAATTTTCTTCAGGTTGATGCAGTACGGTAACACGTGGAAGTTATCTCTGTGTATAAAAGAAGCGATAGCTCATGGAAAACAGAGGTAGGAAAAAGAGTACAGGTAGAAATAAGAATAGGGGTAAGAAGAATAGAGATAGGAAGAAGAACAGAGGTAGGAAGGAGAGTAAAGGTGGTAAGAAGAGTGGAAGTAGGATGAAGAGTAGAAGTAGGACGAAGAAGAATGGAAATAGGAAGAATAGAGGTAGGAAGAAGAGTGGAGGTAGGAAGAATAGAGATAGGAAGAAGAATAGAGGTAGGAAGAAGAGTAAAGGTGGTAAGAAGAGTGGAAGTAGGAAGAAGAGTAGAAGTAGAAAGAAGAATGGAGGTAGGAAGAAGAGTAAAGGTGGTAAGAAGAGTGGAGGTAGGAAGAAGAGTAGAAGTAGAAAGAAGAATGGAGGTAGGAAGAATAGAGGTAGGAAGAAGAGTGGAGGTAGGAAGAAGAATAGAGGTAAGAAGAAGAATAGAGGTAGGAAGAAGAATAGAGATAGGAAGAAGAGTAAAGGTAGGAAGAAGAATAAAGGTAGGAAGAAGAATAGAGTTAGGAAGAAGAGTAAAGATGGTAAGAGGAGTGGAGGTAGGAAGAAGAGTAAAGGTAGGAAGAAGAATAGAGGTAGAAAGAAGAATGGAAGTAGGAAGAATAGAGGTAGGAAGATAAGACGAAAAGTAGAGGTAGTAAGAATGACAGAGGTAGGAAGAAGAATAGAGGTGGGAAGAAAGGTAGATGTAGGAAGAAGCGTAGAGGTAGTAAGAAGAGTAGAGGTAGTAAGAAGAGTAGAGGTAGTGAGGAGAGTAGAGGTAGTAAGAAGAGAAGAGGTAGGAAAAAAAGAGTAGAGGTAAGAAGAAGAATAGAGGCAGGAAGAAGAACAAACGAACGAACAAACATACTTTATTTTCAAAGGGTTAAGAATTGGGCATGCAGGCCCGTCTAACACTCTCCCTCATCATACAGCTTTCACTCTGTCACGGTCATTCAGCATTTGTTAATGAGTATAATAATCATGAAGACATATTTAAATGATTACATAAATAAATAATACACTTATCTCATGTCCATACAATCGACACTCTGATTTATGCAACAACATGAAATAAACTTTCCTTCTTACATCCAGTCAAAACTAACAAATTTATAGAAAAGCAGTAAAAAAAATTACAACACTCAAGCCATACTTTAAACTATGCTTAGGGAGGACTATAGTCCATGTTAAACAGATGCTGACATAGTTTAAAGTTATAAGAACGAATATTACTTATAAGTTTTACGTGAATTGGTAGGGCATTAAAAAGGTGGGCAGCTGAGTAAGAGAAGCTTTTTTTTTTAAACATAAGAAGAGACAGGGGAAGGCCGAGAGAAAAAAAATACTGGATAGTCTGACAAGATGATGTGGGATGAGATCACCAACTGAACTGAGGTTCTGCATCAAGGGTCGGGTACTGTGGAGAAACATAATAGCCAACGGCATGGCACCTGATGATGATGCTGAGTTCATAGTAAATTTTATTTATCTCTGTAGCCCGTCCAGTAAATGAGGAGCGAAAAAAATATAGAAGAAACATTATTCTTTTGCCGGTTCGTAATTTTTCCGTTTTTTTTTTTCATGAAGGTGTTGAAATCATTCCAAAGTTTACCCATTTTCTTGTTTTTCAGCTTAATGGCCTTCTTGTATCATCTCTGAGAGATATCCTGGATTTCCCAGATTTCTGTGCAGATATAAAGATGCTTTCATTTCCTTTCGTGTTAGAAGAATTATATTCTTCTAAATACTGGTTCAGAAAGTCTTTTGTTGCCAATTTGGGGAAATAATGTGTGAGGAGAAGGTACCAAATACAAGAAATAAGTTGAATACTAATGAGGTTACATGTTTTTCGTTAATTTCTAGAATGGTGAGATGGCCCGAATAAATACAGCAAGCTTCATTCACCAACAACGCTAGTCACATTTAAATATAGAAATACTTGTCTTTTTTTTCAAATGAAGGTAGAAGGACTACTACGGCCCACCAGCTGCGTCATTGTTTTGTTTTTTTTTCCCTGTCTGCGCATTATGATTAACCAGGTGTATCATAAAGTCATTTTTTTGCCCTCAAAAATCTCAGTTATGGCATGTTTATTACGTGTTTTTCTGATAATTATTGCGTGGTACGTGTTCTCCCAACGAATAATAAATACTCGCAAGCTTATTATTCACTTCAGGCGCGTAATTTGCCTCGTGTCTCCCACGTCTTCCACCGTGCTTGGGACATGTGTTAACGATGAAGCAGTAATTTATTAAATTTTGTTTGTTTGTTTCTTCTATCTTTAGGTTTTACCTTTCCGTTAGCCTGTGTTGTTAGGCTTTGTTTACGTGGAGCGCTGTGCAATTAATATTAAATTAACCCTCCTCGCAGATGGCGTATTATTCCGCGGCTTAGTCGTGTGTTGTGTTGCTTTCTGCTGGCGTTTATGTGCGTCCGAATCAACGATGTTTCCCTTTAGTTCCAGGAGGAAGGGGGGACGTGTTCTAGAAGGAATAAGTCTTATGGTATGAAGATATGTTCTAGTAAGTAATATGCTTTAGTTAAGAAGGTATGTTCTAGCACGTGATATGTTCCAGTTAAGAAGTGTGCTAGTAAGTAATATGTTCACGTTAGGAAGACAATCTCTAGTAAGTAATATGTTCCAGTTAAGAAAATATGTTCTATTAAGTAATATGTTCCAGTTATTAAGATATGTTCTCCAAAGTAATATATTCCAGTTAAGAAGATATGTTCTAGCAAGTATTGTGTTCCAGTTAAGAAGATGTGTTCTAGTAAGTAATATGTTCCAGTAAAGAAGATACGTTCTAGGAAGACGATATGTTCTAGTGAGAAGATGTGTTCTAGTCGGAAGATGTGTTCTAGAAAGATGTCTTCTAGTATGAAGACATGTTCAACTGATAACACGTGTTCTATGATGAAAACGCCATCTGTTATAAAGATCTTTTCTAGCATGAAAGTTCTTCTATACTAAAGTATGTTCTGAGACGAAGACATGTTTTAAGAAGAAGAGATGTTTTAATGTGACAATATGTTCTACTATAAAGATATGGGGACGGAGGGGGGGGGGGGGTGGAGGTGAATGAAGACGATATCCGATTTGATAATCAGCGACCCATAGCTGACATGCTAGCGTCAGGGCTGACGAAACATAGCCGACCAAGACCCTGTACTACCTCTCCATTGGTACCCCCAGTAACAGGCCTAGCATGGGTAACAAGGGCAAGGATCGCCTTAGTCCTCTTGGTGGTGGAGCCTACTAAAGAAACACTGCACACTCCCTGCTTTTTATCTCCACTCTGAGATTGAAAAACTTCAATAACCCGCTCCCAATCCGAAACTTTTGCTACGCCTCAACATCTTTACCGCATCTGCTGTAAAGAACTCGAGATCCAAGGAGACAGAAGTAGAGAAAGAATGATATATTCTTTTTAAAAAAAAGGATGTGTTGTAGTTTAAAGAAATCTTTCAGTATGAAAACTTTTTAAAATACAAGAATAATATCTAATGTGAAGATCTATTCTACTACGAATTTGCGTTCTGTGTGCAGATATCTACTGAAAAACAAATACATCACAAATTAAAATAAAAGAGCACCGTACAACACGATTTTCCTCCGAAACTCTATTCTATCAATGTCAAACATGGACGCCAATAGCCCAAAACAAAAGAAAAATCATCACTACAGAAATGAGATGTTTAAGGAGAATACTAAATGTGACAAGAAGAGACCAAATAAGAAATGGCACTATCAGGGCAAAGGTTGGAGTAACACAAGTATTACATTATATCCAGAAACAGCAAGTCAGATGGTTTGACCATGTTACACGGTTACCACCAGACAGTATATCACAGAAAACATTCACACTAAGACTTGTAGGTAACAGAGGAAGAGGCCGCCCACGGAGTAGGTGGAGAGAGAGAGAGGAAATTACAGAAGCATTAAATATCCCATTATATGAAGCAAATCTGGATAAGTTAACCCATTGGAGGACAGTGCTTTATGGTCAACATTCGACAAAGAGCTTTAAGGCGTGAGAGCAAGTAAGATGACAAGAGAATTATCTGGAAGTCGAACGACGGACGGCGGCAGATAGAGCAGCCGCCTATCCACTATCCACTCGGCTCACCTACACCTCCCCAAGTTAAGAAGAGGTGTAAAGAAAGATGTATTCTAGTTAAGATTTCATGTTTTTCCTGACAGAGGTGGTGATACAGGTGGAAGACTTATGGTAAGCACTGACAGACTTAAGATTGGCACGAAGCAGTGGTTACAGTTCTGAGGGTGAAGAAGAAGAAGAAGAAGAAGAAGAAGACTAAGAAGAAGGAGAAAAAGAAGACTACGAAGAAGACTAAGAAGAAGAAGAAGAAGACTAAGAAGAAGAAGAAGAAGAGGACTAAGAAGAAGGAGAAAAAGAAGACTAAGAAAAGACTAAGAAGAAGAAGAAGAAGAGGAAGACTAAGAAGAAGAAGAAGACTAAGAAGAAGAAGAGGAAGACTGAGAAGAAGAAGAAGACTAAGAAGAAGAAGAAGAGGAAGACTAAGAAGAAGAAGAAGAGGAAGACTAAGAAGAAGAAGACTAAGAAGAAGAGGAAGACTAAGAAGAAGAAGAAGCAGACTAAGAAGAAGAGGAAGACTAAGAAGACTAAGAAGAAGAAGAAGAAGACTAAGAAGAAGAGGAAGACTAAGAAGAAGAAGAGGAAGACTAAGAAGAAGAAGAAGAAGAAGAAGAAGCAGACTAAGAAGAAGAGGAAGACTAAGAAGAAGAAGAAGAAGAAGCAGACTAAGAAGAAGAGGAAGACTAAGAAGAAGAAGAAGAAGACTAAGAAGAAGAGGAAGACTAAGAAGAAGAAGGAGAAGACTAAGAAGAAGAGGAAGACTAAGAAGAAGAAGAGGAAGACTAAGAAGAAGAAGAAGAAGACTAAGAAGAAGAAGAGGAAGACTAAGAAGAAGAGGAAGACTAAGAAGAAGAAGAAGCAGAGGAAGACTAAGAAGAATAAGAAGACTAAGAAGAAGAAGAAGCAGAGGAAGACTAAGAAGAAGAAGACTAAGAAGAAGAGGAAGAGGAAGACTAAGAAGAAAAAGAAGACTAAGAAGAAGAAGAAGACTAAAGAAGAACAACAACAACAGCAGCAGCAACAAGGACAATGTCAGCAACAGAATTCTGCGCCTAATGTTTTCTCCAAAGAAAGAAACAAAAAAAAAAGCTACAGAAACAACTCAGAAAAAGGGAAAAGAAAAGACAGAAAATCCACATAAAGAAATGAAAGAAACAGTAGAAAATCAATGCAGAAATAGGGAAAGAAACGAAACAAAATCAATACGAAAAGGCGTGGGGTTTGGGGGGGGGGGGAAGATAAGGTGGAAAAGCAATAGAGAAGAAATAAAAAAGATGAAGAAAGCAATAAAACAAGCACATCTCTACACAGAAAGCCAACGTCGACGTCGGCAAAGAATAGAGAAATGATTATAAACACAAGACAAACAAAAACAAAAAAATTAATTTATCGAAACGTCGGAGGAGTTTAGGGGAAAATTTAGCAGGACATAAAACTAAATGTGGAATGTGTAGCCAAAAGTTCCAGTTCAGCTTGTCTAGAAGAAAGATAAGTTTTGGGGAGGGGAAAAGAAACAGACGAAGATAAAAGAGTGTGGTCCACAGACGTGGCAGTTGTGTAGGAAGAATGGACTAGATATAAAGTGCAGCTGAAATGTTTAAAATAATTAGGACGTGATTAAAAACAATGCAAAAAAAAAATCATCAAGCGCTAGTTTTTAAAGCTTATTTCATGACCGCGGTCAGTAGATGCCTTGCTTGTACTTGTATTTGACTTGTACTATCTCCCTGTAACTGCGAGCTGATGTTCTTTGCAGCCGATGCTGTGAAGATGTTGAGACACAGCATCGTATCGGTGTGGGAGCAGGTTATGCCAGCTATTTTTGTCGGTCCCGGTGTACAGCTAAAAAAGCAGGGGATGTGCACTGCTACTTTAGCAGACTCCACCATCGGGGGGGGGGGGGGGGGCCTATGGCGATCCATGCCCCGTTAGCCAGGCTAGACCTGTTACTAGGGGTACCAATGGAGAGGTGGGACATGGTCTTAGTCAGCTATGGTTCGCTAACCCTGACGCTAGCATGCCAGCTATGGGTCGCTGATTGTCTAATCAGACAACATCTTCACACCCGTCGCAGATGAAGAATCCATTCTCCGATGTCCCAAATAATTTATCTTCTCTGAGGGTACGTTATCAAAAGAAAAAAAAGTAGTTTGAAAGAACCAAACGCTGGCTTATTTATTTTAAAAGAAACCATTAAAAAAACGCATTATAAAATTAAATGTAGCAATTTTAAATATCAGTGAAGAAATTCAAATATTACCTTGGAGCAGTAATAACTGCGGATGGGAAATGCAGAACAGAAATTAGGAACAGAATAGGCCAAGCAAAGACTGCATTTCAGAGAATGAGAAACATATTGTGCAACTCAACCTTATCAAAGAATGTTAGAATATGGGTTGTGAAATGTTATTTAGAGCCTATCTTAATAAATGGAAGCGAATCTTGGACAATAAGCAGGTCCGCACAAAGATCATTGGGAGCAGTAGAAATGTGGTTTATCAGAAGAATGTTGCGAATTCCCTGGACAACACAGATTAATAAAGACGAATGTATGAGAAAACCGGGAGAGAACCAAAAATACTTGTCAAATAAAAAAAGGACAAAAAGAGAGAGAGAGAGACAATGTACTTTCACGGTAATGCAATGAGAAGAGTACATTAAAAATATTGTAACAACAGGAAAAGTAGAGGGAAGAAGAGCCAGGGGAAGCAGAGAGAAATGATACTGGATAGTTTGACGAGATGGTTGCGAGATGAGACCACAAATCGAAATGATGGCCCGCACGAAGGATCGGGTACTATGAAGAAACATAACAGCTAACGAGGGTCGGCACTGCACCCGATGATGATGATGGTGAGTTTTAGATTCTTAGTGGGTTTTTTTTTGGAAAAGGGGGGGGGGGAACCGTACAATTCAGTGCCTTATATAAAAGTTATTCTTCGTCTTCTTCTTCTTGTACTGCTTCTTCTTCTTCGTCGTCGTCATCTTCTTCTTCTGCAGCTGCTGTTGCTAAGTTCAGTCTTCTTCTTTTGCTGCTGCTGCTGTTGCTGAGTTCCTTCTCCTCCTCCTCCTCCTCCTTCTTCTTCTTCTGCTGCTGATGCTGTTGAGTTCAGTCTTCTTCTTCTGTTGCTGCTGTTGCTGAGTTAATCCTTCTTCTTCTTCTTCTTCTTCTTCTTCTTCTTCTTCTTCTTCTTCTTCACCTTTCCGATCCTTTAAGGCTCAGTGCTGCAGATAAAGTTCGCCTCCATTTCTCTCTGTTTCTAATCTTCCCTCTCTAGTTAGTGATGTCTTTTTATATCCTCGTCTATGTTGTCTTTCCATCTCTGTCTTGGTCTACCCCTTGGTCTTGTTTCCCTCATCTCTTGTACATACAACATTTTGAGCGTGAGGCCAGCGACCTCATCTCGGTAGAAGAGATTAGTGTTACGGAACAGATAGAGATTATAAACGTTCTCAGCCAGTCAGTCAGTCAGTCAGTCATTCATTGCATGTCCCTTGCGAAACTTTGCCTCCCTAACAGCTCTCCTGTAGGCCTCTCCGTTGTAAGCAAGATGCCCTGTTGCTGATGTATCAGTTTGCAGATTATCAACGATGTCTTGTAGCCATCTTCGCCTTGGTCTTCCTCTCTTTCTTTTTCCCATTATGTATCCTTCCAAGACGGTCTTCTCTAAATTCTCATGACGTTTAATGTGCCCAAAATATTTAAGTTTTCTCTGCCTAATCCTCTTCACCAGCCAACCTTCTTCAATATTAAGTTCTTATAATGTAATATATTTGTTCTTTTGTGTCCATGATATTCGAAGAGCTCTATAAACGTTCTAAGCCAATGAAATATAGGCTACATAACAGACATAAACGTGAAACCTGTAAGCCCAACGGACTACTTTGTTTACCAACGGCTGGAACTTTTCTGCAGGGATGACATGTATTGTAAACACCGTCTCCATTGATTAGCATCTCTGACCTGCAGTAACGATACATTTACGCCAGGGCCATGCGTGTAGACGTATAAGGTCACTGGTACGTCAAGATTGTTCTTCAGATACGCTTAACTGCACTTTCCTTGAAGGCTGGGACTTGAATAGAACTTGTTTGCTGTCAGGAAGGGATATGATCGTTTTTGTTTTTGTTTTTAACAGAGCAGCTCTGCACAAAGCGGAAGCGGATGTTAAGTCAGAAAGAAAGCCGCAGAAGGGCGGGAAGTTTTATGCCGATTCTGATTGTGAAAGTTCTTGTGCGGACAAGCTGTCATTGTTTCGAAGATTTGGGACCCGACATTTTCCATTTTTAGGTGAAGTGATAGTGCTGATGCTGAGGGCTTTTAAAAAAACGACGAAAGGTAATTTGTCGTGGGTATCTTTATGTTCTGAAACACACTTCTTCTTCTGAACTCAGCAACAACAACAGAAGCAGCAGCAGAAGAAGAAGACTAAACAAAGCAACAGCAGAAGAAGACTAAACTAAGCAACAGAAGAAGAAGACTAAACTCAGCGACCGCAACAGCAGAAGACGACTAAACTCAGCAACAGAAGAAGAAGACTAAACTCAGCAACAGAAGAGAAGAGAAACTCAGCAACAGAAGAAGACTAAACTCAGCGACAGCAACAGCAGAAGACGACTAAACTCAGCAACAGAAGAAGAAGACTAAACTCAGCAACAGAAGAAGAAGACTAAACTCAGCGACAGCAACAGAAGAAGAAGACTAAACTCAGCAACAGAAGAAGACGACTAAACTCAGCAACAGAAGAAGAAGACTAAACTCAGCAACAGAAGAAGAAGACTAAACTCAGCGACAGCAACAGCAGAAGACGACTAAACTCAGCAACATCAGAAGACGACTAAACTCAGCAACAGCAGAAGACGACTAAACTCAGCAACAGAAGAAGAAGACTAAACTCAGCAACAGAAGAAGAAGACTAAACTCAGCGACAGCAACAGAAGAAGAAGACTAAACTCAGCAACAGAAGAAGACGACTAAACTCAGCAACAGAAGAAGAAGACTAAACTCAGCAACAGAAGAAGAAGACTAAACTCAGCGACAGCAACAGCAGAAGACGACTAAACTCAGCAACATCAGAAGACGACTAAACTCAGCAACAGAAGAAGACGACTAAACTCAGCAACAGAAAAAGAAGACTAAACTCAGCAACAGAAGAAGACGACTAAACTCAGCAACAGAAGAAGAAGACTAAACTCAGCAACAGAAGAAGACGACTATACTCAGCAACAGAAGAAGACGACTAAACTCAGCAACAGCAGAAGAAGACTAAACTCAGCAACAGAAGAAGAAGACTAAACTCAGCGACAGCAACAGCAGAAGAAGACTAAACTCAGCGACAGCAACAGCAGAAGACGACTAAACTCAGCAACAGAAGAAGAAGACTAAACTCAGCGACAGCAACAGCAGAAGACGACTAAACTCGGCGACAGCACCAGCAAAAGAAGACTAAACTCAGCGACAGCAACTGCAGAAGAAGACTAAACTCAGCGACATCAACAGCAGAAGAAGACTAAACTCAGCAACAGCAATAGCAGAAGAAGACTAAACTCAGCGACATCAACAGCAGAAGAAGACTAAACTCAGCGACAGCAACAGCAGAAGAAGATTAAACTCAGCAACAGCAGAAGAAGACTAAACTCAGCAACAGCAGAAGAAGACTAAACTCAGCAACAGCAGAAGAAGACTAAACTCAGCGACAGCACCAGCAGAACAAGACTAAACTCAGCGACAGCAACAGCAGCAGCAGAAGGAGACTAAACTCAACGATAGCAACAGCAGAAGAAGATTAAACTCAGCAACAGCAGCAGCAGAAGAAGAAGGAGACTAAACTCAACGATAGCAACAGCAGAAGAAGATTAAACTCAGCAACAGCAGCAGCAGAAGAAGAAGGAGACTAAACTCAACGATAGCAACAGCAGAAGAAGATTAAACTCAGCAACAGCAACAGCAGAAGCAGAAGGAGACTAAACTCAGCAACAGCAACAGCAGAAGCAGAAGGAGACTAAACTCAGCAACAGCAGCAGCAGAAGAAGAAGACTAAACTCAACAGCAAAAGCAGCTGCATCAGCAGCAGCAGAAGAAGACTAAACTCAACAGCAGCAGCAGAAGAAGAAGACTAAACTCAACAGCAAAAGCAGCTGCAGCAGCAATAGCAGCAGAAGAAGACTAAACTCAGCAACAGCAGCAGCAGAAGAAGAAGACTAAACTCAACAGCAAAAGCAGCTGCAGCAGCAGCAGAAGAAGAAGAAGAAGAAGAAGAAGAAAAGAAGAAGAAGAAGACTGAACTCATCAACAGCAGGAGCAGCAACAGCAGCAGCAGAAGAAGAAGAAGAAAAGAAGAAGAAGAAGACTGAACTCATCAACAGCAGCAGCAGCAGCAGCAGAAGAAGAAGAAGAAGAAGGAATTTTTTTTTTTTTTTTGCCCTGGAATTCTATCCGTCTACCCGCAGTTTCTTTTCACATTTCCTGATTTCTACAATGAAGGGGGGGGGGGGGTTAAAAATGGAAGAAGATGAAGAAAATGGATAGAAACAAAAATAGTGATCATTTTCCTACCCAGCACGCACCTCCCCTTCCACATAAAAATATCCGGAGTAAAAAATAGAACTCCAGGATCATGATGAAAATCAAATAAGATTATGTTTCTCCTTGCATCTCCTAATAACTGCAGAACAAGAAGCTGTTTAATAGCTAGAGCTATGGCGAATATCTTGCAGCATAGTCGTTAAGTTGGATGGTTAAATGTAGATAACTGTCGGAACCCACAAGAACTGGCTGTCTTCTATTGCTAAATAGTTTTCTCAGCTCCTGCGAGAGCAAAGTTAACTGTTTCAAGGGAGGTTATGCAGAAAAAAAAAGACGTCGAGCATGAGTGAGAAGACGCAGTATAATAAATTTTGTGTATTTCGTATTGATATTCGACATCGTCGTTCTTCTTTCTTCTTGTTGCCTGTGCAGTCAATAACAGGGTAATCTTTAGGACACAAACCTTGCTGTGTATATGACACTCGTTAGCTGGCCGCGTCGACGTAAGTCGTGCTGATTCACGATACGCACGTGGATACCAAGGTCGACTTCCATCTTCCTTCTTTGAGAGTTGAGGTTACTGGACTAGTTACACACATAAATTCCAGCTCTCACTCTCACCTTCTGGATTAGTTACACACTGTTCCAGACATACTGCTCATCCAGGCTCTTTTAAACCTCACGTTGACGACAGCCGGTACAGATAGTCAAGTAAATCCTGGGTAATGGTGACTTTGGAACATTTATTGATGGCAATGATGACAATGCTGATAAAAATAACATTACATTCGACTGCCGGCTGGTTATCCCTGCCATGTGGCCAGTCCATTCATACGTACAACTAAAATGTTCATCTGTTCCACGAAGACATCACAGAGCTCGACAAAAACACGTCCACACAGTTCCACGTTCAAACCAAGACTCCTTAACGACGTGCTTTGCACACGGACACCTAACGACGTGCTTTGCACACGGACTTTCCTAACGATATGCTTTGCACACTGACATGAGTTGTGGTCTACGAGAACACAACTACTAGTAATACACAAATACTCTCTGTACAGAATTGCTATTCTGTTACAGCAGACCCATTAGGCAATCAGCGACCTATAGCTGATATGCTAGCGTCAGGGTTAGCGAACCACAGCTGACCAAGACCCTGTCCCACCTCTCCGGTGGTACCTCTAGTAACAGGTCTAGCCTGGATAACGGGGGCAGGAATCGCCGTAGTCCCCATGGCGGTGGAGTCTGCTAAAAAGTATTGCACATTCCCCCCCCCCCCCGCTTTTCAGCTGTACTCCAGGAGTGAAAAAAAAAAAGTAGCTGCCATAACCCCCTCCCAAGAAGTCGATACGATGATGTGCCTCAACACCTCCACACCATCGGCTCAAAGAACATCAGCTCTCAGTTCCAGAGAGATAGTGCAAGACAGGACAAGACAAGATTGTTATTTTTAGAATGTATAAAATAGGAGAAAGTAGGAGCAGTTTTACTACTGTAACGATTACAAAGTTGTGACGTTTCGGCATGAGTCTTAATCATACAAAAACATACAGGACGAAGAAATAGAGAGAAGAGATAAAGTATAGATTCACATGAATATTATTTTAAACAAAATTTTTTTTTAAAGAGTACTTAGCTGTAAATTGTAAGGTGTGGCTTGTCCGGCGGTGTGTGTCAGGAATGGATTTAGTAGAACGTGGAGACTGTTTAAACAGAGACCTGTGACATGTGGTCGGTGGGTTGTAACTGGGGGTGGTGGATGGGGAACCGGGGAGGGGAGAGAGAGTGTGTGATGCAATATTGACCTGGCTAGGAGAAGTTGAAACAGATGAATGGGGAAGAGGGGTTGCAGAGTGATGCTGTGAGGAAGTTTGAAAAGTAAGAATGGATGGACTTAATGGACTCTTCAATCATTACAGTACCTCTCCACTAAGTCAACCCCTTCTTACTTTTCAAACTTCCTCACAGCATCACTCTGCAACCCCTCTTCCCCATTCATCTTCCTGACACACACCGCCGGACAAGCCACACCTTACAATTTACAGCTAAGTACTCTTTAAAAAAATTTTTTTTTTAAATAGTATTCATGTGATTCTATACTTTATCTCCTCTCTCTATTTCTTCGTTCTGTATGGTTTTATATGATTAAGGTTCACGCGGAAACGTCACAACTTTGTAATCATTAAGTAATAAAGCTGCTCCTTTCATTCATTCATTTGCATGTCCCTTACGGAACTTTGCCTCCCAAACAGCACTCCTGTAGGCCTCTCGGTTGTGAGCAAGATGGCCTGCTGCTGTTGCATCCATTTCAAGATCGTCAACGATGTCTTGCAGCCATCTTCGTCTTGGTCTTCCTCTTTTTCTTTTTCCCATTATGTATCCTTCCAATACGGTCTTCTCTAAATTATCATGACGTTTAATGTGTCCAAAATATTTCAGTTTTCTCTCTTTAATCCTCTTCACTATCCAGCCTTCTTCAATATTAAGCTTGTAGTATAGAGATATTTGTTCTTTTTTGTGTCCACGATATTTGGAGAACTCTTCTGTAGCATTTACATTCAAAGGCATTTATGTGTTTCTCAGCTGTTTTGTTAAGTGTCCACGTCTCACAGGCATATGCTGCGATGGGTAAGATGCATGTCCTTAAAAATCTTATTTTTGTGGTTCTGTCTGCTCCTCTTCACAGATTCTTTATTTGTTTTACTTTCTGAACAGCGATAGATGTCCTCCTTTTAAAAAAGCTGCTCCTACTTTTTCCTATTTTATACATTCTGGTATCACAGCTTTACTGCAGTGCTTCGTGTATAGTTATATACTTATACACTAATGATTGATATTTTTAGTGTTTCTTAATAACAGCAGCGGTGATGAGTTAGACTAAATATATATCAAGATTACCGTTTCCATGGAAACCAAATCGATATCAGGTGTTTTTAAGAGGGAGAGAGAGCAAGCACACACACACTTTATAAATGTGTAGATGCATAAAAATATAAGTGAGGGATAGAAGGAGGGTAGTAAGGAGTGAAAGAAAGAGAAAGGAAGAGAAGGGAGCAGACTGAAGAAAAATTGGGGGAGGGGGTGTGCGGGGAATGGATAAGGAAAGAAAAGAGTGAAGAAAAAAAAGAGGAAAATGAAAAGAGAATTGATTGACTGATCTTTTCTTTTTCCAAAGGGTTATGAATAGAGAAGGGCGCTATCGGGATAAAGAACAATCTGCAAAGCGGGAAATACGAGGGGTGATTGATAAGTTCTCGGCATAAGGTACAACGGATTATTTGTGGACAACTTTTTTGGGTTATGTCTCACCATAGTCCCCATGCAAGTTTATGCAACTTAGTCCAGCGATCCTGGAGCATACGGGTCCCTTCCTTGTAAAAGTCAGCATCTTGTGCCAGTAGAAAGTGGTCTACAGCATGAATGATGTCATCATCTGAAACAAATTTGCGACCACTGAGCTCCTTTTTGAGTTTAGTAAACAGGTAATATTCCGAAGGGGCCAAATCTGGGGAATAAGGAGGATGTTCAAGAAGCTGGAAGCCGTATTCATGAATGGCAGCCATTGCCACTGCTGACTTGTGAACTGGAGCATTGTCTTGATGAAAGATGACTCCTCTCATCAATTTCCCTTGACGCTTTTCCTTCAGTTTGACCCGCAGTTGCTTCACAAGATTAGCGTAATAATCCCCGGTGACCGTTGTGCCCTTTTGAAGATAGTCTATCATTAGCACACATTCTGAATCCCAAAAGATGTAAGCCATCACTTTGCCTGCAGACAAAACCACCCTTGCTTTCTTTGGAGATGGGGATCCATGATGTTTACACTGCTTTGACTGTTCTTTGATTTCTGGTTGAAAATGATGAACCCAAGTCTCATCCAAAGTCAGAAATTGTTGAAGAAACTTTTCAGGATCTGTCGAAAAATGGCCATGATTGTCTCTTGACACGTTGACACGCTGTCGTTTGTGATCAGCTCCAAGAAGTTTCGGGACCCATCGAGCAGAGACCTTTATCATTTGAAGATCATTGTGAATAATGGCGTGAACACGTTTCTGGGATATGCCCAACTCAGTAGCAATGTACCGCTCAGTTAGTCGTCAATCCTCCATTATCATGTCATGGATTCTGCCGGTGGTTTCATCGGTGGTTACCGTTCTTGGTCTTCCTGGACGGGGATCATCTTCCAGACTCTCCCTTCCATGTTTGAATTGAGCTGCCCATTTCTTCACTGTGCTATAAGAAAGAGCACTCTCTCCTAGAGTCTCCACCATATCCTCATGGATCTCCTTCGATAATAAGTCCTTGATGCAGAGGTAGTGAATGACTGTTCGATGAGAAATTTTATCCATTTTCTCAATTTCTGCCACCCCTTATCAGTTCTGTAGCCTGTAACAAAAAAATTGGTTGCAGCTAATTTCTTGACACTTGGTTTTTAATCTTACATTAACCTAATCTACAAATGGTCCTAATATCAACTGTGTGTTTCAAGTATTTGTACCTTATGCCGAGAACTTATCAATCAACCCTCGTATAGTGGACTATGACGGAGGAAAATAAGAAAGAGGGAACTAGGTGGAGAGTGAGGAGGAACGTTTATAAACAGTGAGAGGAAAACAATATCTTCACAGGCGCAAGATGGCGAAGGTGTGGAATAATAATCGAGAAAACCATAAACCCGAGCGATGAGATATCACATTTCAACCATTTTTGTTGCTGTTGTTGTTGTCTTGATGGAAAACAGTGATGGTGGTAGCTTTTGTCTGGGCAACGGGGCTGTTTTGTCGTGTTGATGGTGGCAGTTTTTATTTCGGCAAAAGAGGAGTTTTGACTATGCTTTTTGTATTGAAATATCTACCTACTTACCTACCTACATACCTACCTACCTACCTACCTACCTGCCTACCTGCCTATCTATCTATCTAT